>CAUYSK010040143.1:0-37690 GCA_963575035.1 Avahi laniger | reverse complement strand
TATATAATTTGCTTTTGTGCAGTTTGAGTCAAAGTTATAAGTGCGCCCTTCACCCAGATAGTGTGTGCATTGTTCCTGTTAGGTGTGAATTTATCCATCCCCTCCTCCCCACCACCTGCCTGATTTCCAATGAGTTTTATTTCCATACATGCACGCAAGTGTTGATCGATCGGTTCCAATTTAATCGTGATGAGTACATGTGGTATTTGTTTTTCCATTTTTATGATACTTCGCTTAGAAAAATGGTCTCCAGTTCCATCTAGGAACTGGTAACAAGATCTGGTATCTTGTTGCAAAAGATACCAGATCACCATTTTTTATGGCTATGTGGTACTCCATGGTATACATATACCACATTTTATTAATCCACTCATGTGTTGATGGGCACTTGGGTTGTTTCCACATCTTTGCGATTGTGAATGGTGCTGCTATAAACATTCGAGTGCAAGTGTCTTTTTTATAAAATGTCTTTTTTTTTTCCTTTGGGTAAATACCTAGTAGTGGGATTGCTGGATCAAATGGTAGGTCTACTTTTAGTTCTTTAAGGTATCTCTATACAACTTTCCATGGAGATTTTACTAGTTTGCAGTCCCACCAATAGTGTATGAGTGTTCCTTTCTCTCTGCATCCACGCCAACATCTGTTTTGTGACTTTTTCTTAAGAGCCATATGCACTGGAGTTGGGTAATATCTCATTGTGGTTTTGATTTGCATTTCCCTGATGATTAGAGATATTGGGTATTTTTTCATGTGTTTTTTGGCCATTAGTGTATCTTCATTTGAAAAGTTTTTGTTCATGTCTTTTGCCCACATTTTAATGACATTCTTTGATTTTTTTTCTTGTTCATTTGCTTGAGTTCTTTGTAGATTCTGGCTATCAGCACTTTATTTGGTGTATAGCATACAAATATTTTCTCCCATTCTGTATAGGTTGTCTATTTGCTCTATTACTTTGTATCTTTGGGTGTGCAGAAGATTTTTAATTTGATTAGGTCCCATTTACTTATTTTTGTTGTTTGCTGTGATTGCTTTTGGGGTCTTCTTCATAAATTTTTTTCCTAGGCTGATATCTGTGAGAGTTTTTTCAACATTTTCTTCTAGAACTCTTATAGTTTCATGCCTTAGGTTTAAGTCTGTTATCCATCATGAATTAATTTTTGTGAGTGGTGAGAGGTGCAGATCCTGTTTCAGTCTTCTACATGCGGCTATCCAATTTTCCCAGAATCATTTATTGAATAAGGATTCTTTTCCCCAGTGTATGTTTTTGTCTACTTCGTCAAAAATCAGATGGTGATATGAGGATGGTCTCATATCTGGGTTCTCTGTTCTAATCCATAGATCTATGTCTCTGTTTTTGTGCCAGTACCATGCTGTTTTGACATGATCTTATATCCAGAAAACCCCAGAGATTCAACCAAGAGCCTCCTGGAATTGATAAATTCAGCAAAGTCTCAGGTTACAAAAGCAATGTACACAAATCAGTAGTTTTCATATATGCCAACAACAACAGTGAGACTGAGAATCAAATCAAAGACACAACACCTTTCCCAATAGCAACAAAGAAAATAAAATATCTAGGAATATATTTAACTAAGGAGGTAAGAGACCTCTATAGGGAGAACTGCGAAATGCTGAGGAAAGAAATTGTAGAGGAAGTAAACAGACGGAAAAACGTATCATGCTCATGCATTGGCAGGATGAACACTGCTAAAATGTCTGTATCACTCAAAGTGATTTACAGGTTCAATGTAATCCCGATTAAAATACCAATGTCATTTTTCGCAGATCTATAAAAAATAGTTCTATGCTTCATATGGAACCAGAAAAGACCTGGAATAGCCAATGCAACTTAACATAATAAGAACAAATTGGGAGGCATCACTTTACCAGACTTCAAGCTATACTACTAGCTCCATTTTCTATTTTTTCCATTTATAACTGCCACATATGAAATGCTTATTGGGACACTTAGCACAATTTTAATTAGAAGAAATTTTTGTAAGGACATTCATGGATTACAATATAGAAACAGAAGAGCATATTTCCACAGAGTTTTATCTAGCTGCATATTAGCCAAATATACAAGACAAATATTGGGAAAACATGTAAGGTGTTTCAAAAACCTTTAACGTTGTCAAACTCCAGATATGAAAAACAAGCCAGGAGTTTTCTTAGTAGTGTTCCTCTGTTTTTATAACTCTTCAATTCCAAATTCCAAATGTGAATTTCATGATTTTTAAAGATTTTCATGAGTTACATGTTTATATAAATGTAAACAATTTTTATTTTGTTTCTAATCCCATTCTCATATTGAGGGGGAAGATGTACAAAGAGATGAGGATTGATTCTGATGGTTTAATAATACAGTAATATATCTCATTTATTGAGATATGAATTCTAAAGATGGGGAGATGGGCTTGAGAAAGCCTCTTCTGCATAGTTCACGGTGCTTGAAACCATGGCGCATGTTCAAGAAAGAAGGCATCCAAATTCGAGGTACTGGGAAAAGGAGCTGAGGGAGACATTTGTGGGCACTCATGTCCAAACAACTGGAGAACGAGGTTAGTGAAAGCAAGAAGCCATGGATACGAAAGATCCAGTGTGAGGGTGTTTGCTAGGTGAATGCAATATGAGAGAACAGAGAGCTTTAGTCAAGTGTTTATGAGATCTGTCATTTGGGTTTGGGGGTGAGTAGGAGTGGGTGGTACATGGATAGGTCAAATTCTTTTACAAAAGCTCTTCAACACCAACTGCCTCCTTCAAAGTACATTTCAAATAATTTCAAAACAGTATTTTTATACAAGTATCTCAGCTAGAAAGCAATTTCAGGTAAATTAATATAAGAAAATAAAAATTAACCCAGAGTTGACCCCCATGCAAAAGTAAAAAGTGTATGTGTGTGCATACATTCATAGTTATTTTCAAAATGGGAACATATTATAATAACTCATGCACAGTTTAACAGTCAATGGATATATTTACAAATGTAATTTTAATTGTTGGGTGGTGTCCAATAATTTGAAATGATTTATTTAACTAATTCCCTACTGTTGAGTACCTAAGATGTTTCGAGTATATAATAAATAATGCTATACTGAATAACTTTAAAACTAAACCTTTGTGTTTATCCCTAGGAAAAACATTTTTAAATGGAAATAGTAGAAGAAAACTATTCCAGAGCATATGCACAATTTTAAATCTTTTGACTGATATTGCCAAACTGCCCTTCAAAAATGTTGTACTAAGGTCACTCTTACCAGTAATACATGAGTACTCTCTCCTTACACCTTTGCCAGTCATGAGTATTATACATTTAAAATTCTGCTAGATTATTTCCACTGAACCTCCTATTTCTGCATTTGGATAGGGATGATAGCACCCATCCCCTCTTCCCAAACACACACACATGCACACACACTTAGGGCCATATCTAACTGCGACTAGACCAGTGCCATTCATGAGCTACAACATATACAAGCACAGTGGCACTGAACATGACCAGAGGATTTGTTATGTTCGATTTTCACACACACAAGAACACAAGAGTGGCAGGGCCTGAAGACCACTGACACTAATTCACACATGCATTTTAACACGTTCCAGGCAATCAGCACGCCTGCACTCATCATTGACTTTTGTTTCTACCTGACGTGTATAGGCATTGTCAACTAATTGTGAGACCCCTATTCTCCATCGTGTGTGTGTCTGTGTGTGTCTGCGGATGATTTGTGTGGAGGTACACTGGGAGAGGGAGAGGGCTTGGACATAGTTACTGATAACAAGAATTCTAGAGAAGGGTCCAAGATGTCAAATCAGAGAAAGGCTGGAAAATAGTTGGAAGTCAAGAGTCTGAGATCAAGGGGAAAAGAGAGAAGCTCTGGTAGACGTTACCAGGGGTTGCAAATATCTCATTCTTCTCCTGGGCACCTGTACTTCCCAGGTGCCTTCATTTAGAGGGACCCATGTGACTGTTATGGCCAATGGGCTGTGAAAGTCATGCTTATGACTTCTGGGTTATAGATTTTGAATTGCCAAAGTGCAGGATCTCCAGTCTGTCTCTTGTCCAGCCATGGCAGCATGGAGGGTCTGGACTGAGATGTTGGAGCAGCAGCCATCCTGGGTCCCTGAGCCTCTAGTGGAGCAGAACTCTCTGCCAATCTACGTTGCTTATATCATTATAAGGTAATATGAATAAGAAACAAAACCATCATTGTGATAAGCCACTGAGATCTGGGGGTTGATTTTTGTAGTTTGACTTAGTCTGGTTTAATTAATGCAGAAGCATCAACTAATTCATTCCAAACAAAGGTTAGAGGAGTAAGGGAAGGAAGGTTTATTAATAATTACCTAGAAACTTTCTGTAGTCCTGGAACTTCCTGCTGTTCAACAACCTTCCTACACATAAAATAGAAGCAGAGCTGCTTTGGGGAGCCTTCCTCTCTCACGTGTCAACCCCATAGCCTCTTCAGGATCCTCTAAGACTTTGGTTTAGAATCACTGTCCTAAAGATAATCAGCATTTTTAGACTGGCAAGAGCATTATGCTTAGACAGACCAATCCCATTTAGGAGGTGACTGCTCAGAGTAAGGAAACTTCCAGCTCAGAATAGGTCAAAGACATCAGGGGCTCCTTGGCTTCCGGACTCCAGGTTTCACTAGTTGCCAACAGTGAAAAGAGGAGGTGATGCTGAATGAACCCCATGTCCTTCAGGCATTAAGTGAGGTGCAAGAGGGAGTGGCCAATGAACACTTCGCGAGAAGAAAATCTTAAGTCTGGACTCTCTTCCTATTTTGGGCAAAGAGCTCTGTGCGGGGATACTTGCAGTAGACGTTTCACTTTTTTTCCTTAAGTGAAACTCCCTGGGGATTTCAAACAGCAGGGAGCTCAGTGAAAAGCTCACAATTAACCAATTAATGTGATCGATGTGTACAGCAAAAACTGGCAAAGCAGGGCAAGGGAAAAATCACTCTGGCTTGGAATGAGAAGAATCGGCTGTTTCCATCAATCAGGTCGGAGAAGTGATTGCCCAGACTTTGTTTCAGTTTGTGCTGTGTGGGCACGTATAAAGGTCTGCTCTATCCAGGGGCAGAATTTTAATGATACATATTTTTTAAAAAACAGCCAGATGCTGCCTTCGAAACTCAGTAAAGTTAAGTCTGCTGATGTCAGAATATTTCTCCCTCTCTCATTATTGGAATACTCAGAGCTTCTTGTTATAAATTCCAAATATTTAGATCCCTTCCGATAATCCTCTGTCATAGTATACTTTGTTGAAGAATCATAAGAAATTTAGGAGGGTGAGAAAATGCAAATCAGGTCTTCTGAACTTTAGGGCTATCTTTCTTGATTTTAAATCTTATGCATTCAGTTTGAGGTATAATAATTATCTTTGGTATTGCAATCAACAAAAGTTTCTGAAAAAATTCCACTGTATGGGGTGCAATTGCTCATCAGGGTATGACACCAACTAAATAGGTATGATGGCAAATTTTATGTGTCAACCTGTCTAGGCCACGGGGTGACCAGCTATTTGGTCAGACATTATTGTGAGTGTGTCTGCGAGGGTATTTCTGGATGAGAATAGCATTTGAATCCATAGTGTGAGTAAAGCTCATTACCCTCCCTAATGTGGGTAGACCTCGTCCAATCCATCAAAGACCTAAATAAAGCAAAAAGGTAGACTTTCTCCAAGAGAACTTCTTTTGCCCAATTGCCTGCTAGGAGGAATATTGACCTTTGCCTGCCTTTGTGCTTGGACCAAACGAAGCATCTGTTCTTCCTGAGTCCTGAGCCTGCTGGCGTTCAGACTAAAGCTCATGCCATGGGCTCTCCTGGTTTTCAGGCATTTGGACTTGAACTTACATCATTGACCTTCCCGGGTCTCCAGCTTTCTGACTGTGTCTCTTAGGACTTGTCAGCCTCCATAATCATGTGAGCCAATTCCTTAAAATAAACCTCTTTCTCTCTCCACATGTATCCTATTGCTTGCGTTTCTGTGGAGAACCTGACAAATACAGCAGGAGATGGTGTTACATCACACGGAGGGTGATGTCACTAGCAAATGGAACACTTAAAATAAAAAATACCTTTTTGGATTTCTGATTGTAAATTGGACATTAGTGACAGAGAGGGTAGCTGCTTTGGGGTTTGTTTCAGATCTTGTATGCATACATTGTTTACCTAATGAGGATAAAGTTCAGAGAATGTATTTGGTGCGAATCCATTGCTCTAGAACTAAATAACAGCGAAGGAGCAGAGACGTCTGGAGCTTTCCTCTAAGCAGGACGCCTGATACTATCAGCTCCTCTCTAGAATTAAGAAGAGTGAGTTATTTTTTGCCCACCTGAGTTTTTGAATTTCTGGCAATTAAAAAAATCACATTGCTGATTTATTGTACATTTGACTCATCATGAGCAACCTTAGAGTACAAGGTCCAAAGTATTATATTTAGACTTCTCCGTGATCTATTGTTCTCTCGTGCCTGCGTGCCTTTGCACACTCTATTTCCTTGGCCTCAAAAATGATTTAAAAAATCTTACAACTCATTCGTATGGAAAATACCCCTGCTACTCATCTTTGATATTCTAGTTCAAATGTCCCCTTCTCTGAGAAGTCTTTTCTTATTTACTAGAAAACTTGGGAAACTCCTCGCAAGTTCCCCAGTGTACTCACGTCCACTGTTGAAATTATCTTACTTCTTCTATTTGTTTATTTTAACCTCTGCTTTCCCACTGCACCTTGAGCTTCTGGCGACAGGACCTTATTTGTGTCTTTTCCATACTGTGTTGCTATAATATGAATGCTAGCATTTATTGAGCACTTATGTCCTAAAAACTTTACATGAATAAATTAATCCAATCTTCATGACAACTCTATAAGTTAGATTTTGTTAGTGTCTCTATTTAAGCTGAGGAGGCTGAGATGTGGACAGGTTAAGTGACTTCTTTAGTCTTATATAGATAATTCTTCTTTTCCAGTTGTTTGGTCTATACAGGTGTCAATCTAGAAGTTTTCTCCATGAAACAACTATCCCGATGTCTGCTGCCAGTAGTTCTGGAATTTTCTTACTCCTGAAGAACCTGGATTCTGTTTGCTGGTGCTAGGCTACATACCCACATGCATGCAGAGCCCACCGTCAAAGCCCCAAAGAAAAACCATTCGAGGTCAAAGGAGACTGGTGCAGGAGCTCAGCAAATATTTTGTCATTTATGTTACCTTCATTTCTTTTTAATTTTTCTTTAACTCACACATGTACAATTTACAAATTTCATATACAATTTCCAAATTACCTATCTAATGACAATTTTGAAAGGATAACAGAGAGGACAGACACGGAGAGAATTGTCTCTATGGGTGGAGAGGAGAGGATGGTGCGGACATCGAAATGATCAGAGCTCCTTTCTCAGGGCTGCACTTGCTGCCTGTCCCCACCCCCCACTCACCTTTACCTTTTCCTACAGCAGCTCCTGCTCCCCACTTAATCTCTAGAGCTCAGCAAGGGTCTCTTCCCCTTGTGCCCCTTAAAAACTGTAACTGGACATCTCAGAGAAACCGTTGATGGGCCGAGTGAGATATGAAGTCCCTCCTGAAAGCATCTTGATTTGAGTTGGGAGGTCAGATGTTGAGGGGGAGCCTTGACCTTACTGTGAGGAGTTATGGCCCAGCTTGAAGGACCCAAGGTGAAAGATAGTTGGTCAAAATTGAGCACCAGTTCATGGGAGATCTGGAAAAGGTGGTAAAAGAATGTATGTCGTCTTTCGGAAGAGTCACATGTCTGTGGGAGGTCCCAAACCTTAAATGGTCAAACTCAGGATGGAAAATTCCAGTTGCAAAATAGCTGGAGCAAAGAAAAACCAGATACTTGTCTGTAGCAAGGGACTTTCATACATATAAGTATTTTCCCCGTGGAGCATCACCCAGCAATCCTTAGATTTACATTATATATCTCCTCATTTTCTCTATGTTTGTAGGAATGAATATCTGAGAAAATGAATGAATCTTTAATTAAAATAGCTTGGAAAGGACCGATGGCCTAGAAACAGGATTTTCGAGTCTCTAGCAAATCTTTGAAGCAGCCCTGAGATGTTCTCTTTAGATAAGGATGCGAATAAGGTTTGGTGTGACTTCTCAGAAGATGCCTGCTTTCAGAGTGGATATAAAGTTGCTTCCAGGCTCTTGAGAAAAGACATAATAAATTCCACTTTCAAAGAAGCTTTGTGCCTAATATCCACATGATTTTATAGTCCTTCCCATGCATAGAGAAGTGGGCAAGAGGCTGGTGAATTGTTGGATTACCAGTCAAGCAGTAGAGTGTTAAAGAGATTCCCTTTTTCAGAGTTATATGGGTCCACTGCAAGCAATGTGAGTAGTTAGAAATTTTATTTAAACCCAAAGATGTACTTAGAAAATGAAAAATTTGGATTCATTCTGAATTTTCTTCTCTTGGGTCTACCTATAGTGATCACCCCACTTCCATCTCCAGCACACTCAAGTGACTGTCACTGCCCTAGGAGATCAAGACACCAGAGTCTCCTCCCAAGAGACCACCTCTACTGTCCCAGGCCCTTCTTAAGTCACGATGTCTGCACTTTCTTGTCAAATAATTTCCACTGTGTTTTAGAAGAAGACTCCTTGATGAAATTTTATATATACATATTTTTCTACAAGATAAAGGAAACAGGACTGGGAGACTAATTTTGTTCAGTGCTTTCCAGCCAAAGAGCCCAGATTTCCAGGAGAATGAGTGGAACTCTGCCACGGGTGTTCAGGTTTAAACAAACAACCTTAGGTGATCAGGCCCCAGGTGCAGGGTGCTCTCTTCAGTGTCCCCTCCAGGTAATAGGCCTTTCTTTCTGCGAAGGGCATTGATGCCACAGTTTCTGAGATAAAGCAGTTATAATTGGAACTTTTGTTCTGCAAGCCAACATAGGCCACCGTTTTCCCAAGATGGGGACTTGGAGGTATCAGTGACTCTCTTACCTCTGTGGGAGGGTCACAGCCTCAACACATGACCTCGTCACACTTAAACTTGATACTCAGCATAGACTTGGAAGCTCCTCCCTATTATAATTTCATGCACACTATCCCTGGTCACAGAATTTGTGACAGGAGCTTACTTTAAATGTCCTTGCCAGTCAGTGCAGACTGTGGGCCATGGGAGATGCGGGGCTGCTATTTCTCGTAAAAGGAGCTAATAAATATGTAAATCACACTATCTTTATTCATAAACTGGCAGGGATCAGACATGAAATAACAGCCAAAAAACACTATGTTAGCTATAATATTAAGTGATTTAATATCTCAAAACCTCAAACACTGGGAAAAGAACATGAAAAACCATTTTTTTCCTGGTCAACTTCTCAATGAGCAATATTTAATAGGCCTGTCAATTCTTTCCGTGAGCAGACTTGGAACTTGAAATGACATATATATATGTATATGAATATGTATGTATGTGTGTGTGTGCACATGTATGTATATTTATACATCATATATACACATATATATTTCTTCCTTTCCCAAGCCTCCCTGTACTTTCAGGTGAACATGTAGTGCTTCATTACTTAAAGAAGGAAGCCTGGCTTGCTTCCTTGTAATAATTACTTTGCTGTCAGATGCCACTTCTTCAACTGTGGCCCTATCCTTCTTATTTTGTTCTTAGAAGGCTTGGGAGTGCCAGCAAAATCCCTTGTGTTTTCATTTTCGTTCTGGGCTCCGGGACCTCCCAGGGTGGAGGAAGCCCCTCCAGTCAATGCTTTCGCCAGTGCGCCATTCATCCTGACCCCCCTGCCTGCCCAGGGCTGTTTCCCCTGAGACCCCTGTTGTCAGGAGGACTGAGAATCGACCTTCCTGTTAGAAACCAAAGAGCTCATTTCCTTCCGAGATGTGTTCTTCCCTGAGTCACCCAATTATCCTCACCCAGAAGAGCGATTGCTGGGAAGCCGGGTACTCGTGGAATTGGAGGAGTTCTAGAGGTCACCCCACTGGGTTCACGTCTTGGATTCTCTGAGGGAAAATGCCACAGAAAGATGGAGATGGATTCTCAGCCCAGCTCTGTCATCCCCCCAGCTCTGTGACTGGCCTGCGGCAGGTTACTTCACTTCTAAGCCTTGCTTTTCTCATCCTCGAAACTGGGATGATGACGCCAACCTTAGAGAAAAGAGGTCCCTGAGGTGAGGTGTGAACACAGGCTGCAGCACGAAACAGGCACTCTAGAAATGTGGATCTCTGTCCCTCGTCATTTTGCTCTCCAGACGCGGAGCTTATTTTAACCTTTGGGCCATATAGATGAGAAGGCCCTTGCTCAGACAGCACACATTCATCTACTCGTGTATGAATTACGGCCCTTGCACACACGTCATCCCATCTCGTCCTCACAAGGAGAGCTGGTGGCATCGCTCGCATTTTATGTGTGAGCCCATGAGGTCGCAGAGAGGTCAGCCAGTTTGGACGTCTGTGCTCATCCCCATCCTGCTTTTGGTTTTCTTCCTTCCACACCACCTTCATTTTCCAACTTATGTAATTACTACGTTTACTATTTGCTGTCTGTGCCCACTGGGATCTACGCTTCACCAGGGCAGGTGACCGTTCTGCTTCTGGCCCGACCAGCCCCAGTGCCCTGAGCGGCACCAGGCACTTAGGAGGTGATCAGTATTTGATGAATGGGCGGATCAAATTTATGCAGCTTGTGAGTGACAAAGAAGGGACCAAAACTCAAAGTCCTGTCTCTAAATTCCGCTCACTAGCTGGCACACGTATGATGCTGATTAGTACTAAATACCGTCTGAGCTGAGCCAGGACAGAGGACAGAGAGGAAGAAACAGAGAAAAAAGAAAGAAGGAAGAAAGGAGGAAAAAAGAGGGGAGGGGAGAGGAAGGAGAAGGAGCATTCGGGAATGTCTTGGGAAGGGAAGCTGAAAAACTCCCTCTCCTTTAATGCGCGTGGTGGGAATCACCACCTCCGTGTTGAGCCTGTGGGGCTGCCTTGTGAATGCAGCCCTGAGTTAGACAATGAAGGAGGTGTCTGCCCGGCTCCCTCACGATGCAGGCACCATGCTGCCTGGCACTTGTAATCATCGTATATCCTTCAGAGTCTCCCTGCTACTCAGTTCATGGCACGACCCCATAGGGACAAGAGAGGTAAACCCAGGATCGCAGCCCTCGGGATATGGGCAGTGCTCAGTACTGGCCTCAGACATGGGTGTCATTATTGGCTGGACAAACACAAAGCAGTGATGTTTGGGGACATTTTAGTATCTTTGTGAACTTAAAAGAAGAAAAAGACACTGGGAAGTCTGGCCAGGAAGGAAGTGGAATTGTTTCCCAGAAGCTACACTAGAGTTCCAGGAATTAAAAAAAAAAAAAGATGGTGGTGGGAGAATTAGAATGTGAGCCACTTGGAATGCGTGCATAGGCAGGTTTCTGGAAAGGAGAGCTCACATAGTGTAGCCCCGAGCCTCAGAGTCAGTTCCCAGAAACCTTTATCTTACTAGTTATAGAGACTTCCCAGACTTCACTGTGGAATATTTTCTGTCTTCCTTGAGTCAGCACACAAGAGTGCAAGAAACCTTCCCTTGTCCACCAGAATTTTCTTTTCTCTTTTATTGTTAAGGGAGGCCTTAGGTCCCTGTCTACTGCGCTCTGCCAGTGTGGTTATACACCTCGGGCTCTGTGGGCCATTTTTTCCCTTGAACAGTCAGTTCTCATTAATTGCTGTAGTTATGTTCTATAAATTCTCCTTAAACATTGAATTAGCCAATACTGAACCACTGCTCTTAGGGCAAGTACAGGGTTAGGTTCCTGTGAGCTTCAGGTCACGTTTTTGCTTATCAGTCAATGCATACTCTTACTATATGTGTCTTTCTGTTTAAAGACATCTTATTTAATATATGTTGTTGACTTGTTAACATTGAGCTCACAGCCAACAGCACTGTAACTCATGCCTGGATGAAACTTATCTAACACATGTATTTTCTCTGGAAGGCACATCACAACCGTCTTGCACTTAGGAACACTAGACAGTATTTCAGCACTGTGTTTGGCAACCATTATAACAGCAAAATCACCAAAATAAAAAGGACAAAAATGAGAAAAACACGGCCCTGAATAGATTGCAAAAAGGACCTTGTTTACAGTAGAAGTGTGAAACAAGAAGGCCGAGCCATCACCTTGTTAAACTTCAGCTGGGAACATGTGAGTGTTGGGTGAAAAATTTTTTACCACTCTGCACTTGTCCACTAATGGCTAAATTAATGTCATGAGTATTGACTTTGGGGTTACAAATGCATTTGAAAAAGTGCAGGGTCTTTGAATAATGAGGATTGCTGTACTTGCAGGAGTGACCAGCAGTGCCGTGAGGTTTCTGGGAGAAGAGAGTTGGATCCATATGTCAGCAAGGTCTCACCAGCAGCTCATTCCCTGCCTTGACTCTGGCAAGATTGTGAGTGGGGGAAGCAGCCAGTGGTGGGCAGCAGGAATCTGGACATCATCTAGAGCAGGAATTTGCAAATTTTCTTGGCAAAGGCCCAGATAGTAAACATTTTAGACTTTGTCAGCCATAAGATCTTTGTCACAACTCAACTCTGCCATTGTAGCACAAAAGCAACCAAAGAGAATAATAGTGAATGGAAGTGACTGAGTTCTACTAAACATTATTGACAGAACAGAGTCATGAACAGGCTATCTCCTTTGTGAATTTCTTTCCCTCTCCGCTTTCCTTATCCTCTCCACCCATGGAATTAATCACCCCCTCCTCAGAAGCAATTCTGGATCTCTTGCATATATATTTTTTACTGTTACGCACAGTACAATTAATTGCAAGTATTTGTGCATCTGTTGGTCTCATTCATGTCTGTGGTCCTTGTGACTAGTGTAGTATAGCCTGGCTCTGGCACACATCGAGTGCTCAATAGATGCTTGCTAGACAGAAGGACATTTTTACTGACCTACTTACAAGAGCATGGTGGTTACATCTGGTACTAGGATATCAAATGTGGAGAAAGATTGCCACCCCGAGTTGGACTCATGCTCCTCTCTAGCCCAGAGATTCGTTTGAAAGGAGCAATTGCTGTTTAGTATTAATAACAGAGAGGCCAGATTGTCCTCTAGATTGCTGATCTAGAAGCCATCGAGGGATGTCATACATAAAATTATCTAAAGTTTTCTATAATAAAACGGGTATCATATGACATTGCCATTTCACTTGAAGCTTTCACATGCTTCACTTTATTTCACCTTCGGCAGGCAGGCAGCTGGAGGCAATGGTGATACATTTACTGGAAGGCTGGAGACCTGGGCCACAGTCCCAGTACTGTCTGGCTCTGTGAATATGGGTAGAAACTGAAACATTTTGACTCACAGTCTTCCTCTTTGTAACATGAGACTAATAATCCTTTGTGCTTCTTCTTCATAGGATTCTCCCAAGTTTCAAATGAGATAGTACACGTAAATGTATTTTGAATTTGCAAAGCATTTTGAAAATATATGTTTCTATAATCAGATTTATTAGTATTTCCTCCATATATGTCTCTTTTTAAGATCTGAGGGTGTTGTACTCTAACAGGACACCATGACCTAGCAGAGAGGCACAGTATGGTATGCATGTCGCTGCCTCCACCCCCATGCTCATGCCAGACATCACCAATCAACCACAGCACTATTTCCTAGGCTTCTGATACTTTTGAATAAAATGATCTGTCTAGGACAGAGCAAATGATCTGTCAGGAAGGGCCAGTTTTGTTTTTGTTTTTTTTTTCACTTTTTAATTTTCTAATCTCTTGCTGACTGGAATGGAGTCCTGCTGTACATGACTAGCACACAGCTCAGGCTGCATGAGACTCGCCGTGTGAGTTTGACAACACCTGAACAGGTCTATACTTTGCTCAGGGAAACGAGTCTGCTGATCACATGCTTGGATGTCATGGCGACATTAAATAGCCTTAAGAGTTTCTAAATACTCATTTTCATTTTTTGCTCTTGGACTGTACTTTGAATAGCACTGCGATTGGCAGCAGGTCTCAACTGATATTGGTTGGTTTGTGAGGTTAACTCCCTCTGCCTCTCCTGGCCCTGTTTCTTCCCCTGTAAGATGAGATGAATAGCGCCAACCTCGCAGACTTCCAAGAGAATCAAATGAGACAATATGTGAGAAAGCTCTTTGTAAACTCTGCCACATTATCCGAATGTTAGGTTATTACTGTGATCTCCATATCCATTTCCTAGTCATTGAAAATTATATAACAATACATGGAAAAGCTTTGCTCAACAAATGCAGGGTATTTTCTCAATATTACAATTTTCTCTTTGTGTTTGTTTCCCTAGACCAAGTCTGTTCATTTTTTTGTTCTGTTCTTATTTGCCAGCACCGCAACCCTATTGTAAGAGAATGGTAAAATGTCGCTTGCTCTGTCTGTGGCTTTCAGCAGGGCTCCAAATACTTAGAACAGGATGGTAGGTGCCAAGGCCCCCCCACATCCTCAGCAGGGCATGCTGAGAGATTGAAAACCGGTTCTGCAAGCATTGGCCTTTCACCCACTGCCAGGCCTAAGGGAGCAAAGAGAGGCTGGTAGAAGGAGGGTTTCTTTGGACAGTTATCAGGGTGCCAGGCTCTAGCCCTTGTCCCCTGGGTGGGTGGAGGTGGCTTCTGCTTCACTTTAAGTCAAGTGAGAGGTGTTTGAGGGGCCATGTGGAGAGCCCCACACTTGCCCGCTGGCATCTGGGACACACAGAGGACAAAGAGGAGCTGCTCTGGCCCACGCTGCCCCTGTCAGCATCAGGAATAAAGTGTTCTCCAGGGGACAAATGTGGACTTGGTGAAAGGGACCAAAGAGCAAGTCCTAGAGGGACATTGTGATCCCAGGAGAGGGGTGGGCCATCTGGAGTCCGGAGGCTGAGGAGAGAGGCTTTGTCAGTGCTGAGAAAGCTGCTCGCAGAGCTGTGTGCACGTGTGTGTGTGCATGTGTGTGCCTCTGTGTGTGTGCACTTGCGTGTGGCAACTTGGCAAGGACACTTCAAAGGTGCCCCTGAGAGCAAAACCCAGCAAATGTGCACCTTCCACCTTCCCTCCAGAGGGACCAGTGCCAGATGACAGCAGTATCAGCACGTAAGACCCTTCCCTTCCCCCGTCCCCTCACGCTCTCGGAGCCGCCTGCAGTGTTCAGAGCCAGCACAGCGGGCACGGCAGAGCCCAGGCTCGCAGCCTGAAGGGAGCATGAGCTGGGGAGGAGTTCACAAGTTGTGATGATTGGGCTTCATCCCGCTGGAATCATGTAATTACTAGATTGGACTCAAGATTTAGTGGCGAAACAAGGGGATTATTGGTTTAATAACTAAAAACGATTAAAAAACCAGGCAGTCCTGTCTGAAATTTTATCCTGGAATAGAAGAAGAAATTGGGCTTGAAGAGGCAAAGGAGTGAGAATGAAGTTGATTCATCTAACCCTCTGTTAAGATAAGCTTGTTCAAAAACAGGTCTCATTATCAGCTATTTCCATTTCTACAGCTTCAGGAAGCTTCTGGAGCTGAGGACATACAACATAGGTGCAGAGCTAGAAAACTGCGAAGTCCTACAGGAAGGGATGGATTTCAAATCTTTTCATGAGTGCCCTTGAAAATCCTACTCTGATGACCAAGCCAGTGAGGGCTGTTCTCTCTCTGAGGTAACTACCCTGGTTTTAATAATTAAACACAGTGTGGCCACCGCATATATGCCATGCGGCTGCCGCGGCTGCCGCAGCCCCGGCCATCACTGCTGCCAGCACCGTCAATGCGCGATCGTTACTCCCAAAACAATCACCTCCACCCCCACGCCACCCCCACCACTATCTCAACCAACATTTCCACCCCACCTCCACCACCGCAATTGTTACCACCACCACTGCTGACATTGTTGCCATCAACACCTCCATTGCCACTATCACCCTCCATGACCACTGCCGCCACCACCGCCGCACCCATTGGCACCCTTGCCACCCTTGCCACCACCACTGATGCCACTGCCACCACCACTATCACGATTATATAGTAGTTTGTGCTAAATACTGCGTGTGTAATGTCTTTTTTAATTCTCACAACTATCTTTGGAGATAAATACTATTATTATCCATATGTGTTGAGAGTAGGGGCTACAGTGATAAATATGATAGGCATATTCTAACATGTATTAATCATTTAATTATCGAATCACATTGCTGGTAAGTGGTTTGAAGATGGAGAGTTCTAAAACAGTTAATCAGGGAAGTGGTTGATCAGTTAGCAGTTGATTGGTTAATCAGGGAAGCTGTTTCAGAGGAAGTGATGTTTAACTGAGATCTCAGGGAAGAGTAGGAAGCAGTTAGCCTGGAGAGGAGAAGAGAGAAAGAGGAGAAAAGTGTTTTGAATAGAGCAGACTATGTAAAATGGACCTAACCAGAAAAACATTTTCTCCCTTGAGGTACTTAATGAAGGTTATGGTAGTTGAAGATGAGACAAGCAACCTCTCCACTATCAGCAGATATTCTTAGCTCATTATATCAAAATCTCAGCCAAAGAGATCTTCAATGTTTTATTGCCCTGGGAAATCATCGTGTCTCCTTTATCCAGTTTCAAGCCTCTACTTGCCTGGACAAATATTACAATCCCTTATTGATCCTAAACACTTAACTGGACAAATACTTCTTTCAAATAAATGTTCTCAGCACTTCTATACAAATAGTCTTTTGAAGTTTGATAGCTTAGGACAAAGTTCACCTTCTCCTCTCTTCTAATGTCTCTTCTACCTGATTCTTGGAGGGAGTATCTGTTGTACTCAGATCTAAAAGAAAGCCTGCGATTTTGATGTGTTAAGAAATGGGCTTTAAGTGGTCCCCAACCCTTGGCTGATGAGAAGTCTCCTTCTTCTTCCCTGCAATGTATTTCTTATAAAAGCAAAGCCTTGTTTTCAAATTCTGGGTCTGCAGGTTTTTTTCATCTACAACATCAGACCACAGAAATAAAGAGGAAGAGTAGAACAAGATGATGATGATGAAAAATAAAGAAGTCACGTTGTTGGGAGTCTTACAATTTTAGCATAGATATTATATTTTATCTTCAAAGGCAAAAGGGAAACTATGGAGGGTTTTAATGTTCGAACAATGTAGAGTCAAAAAGTGTTTCCAAAGTGACAAATTTGGCTAGAGAGAGAAGATGACTGGATGCAGAAAACCACTAGGAGCCTATTGCAGCGATCCAGGAGAGAGAAGTCGTCTTCCCCCAGTGGAATGTCCATAAATACAGAGCAATGTGGACAGATTTGAAAGATATTTTGCAAGGAGAAGAAATAGGATTTGATACTGTATTGGATGTATGTGGTATTAATATTGGATAAGGAGATTTGAAGCCAGGTTTCTAGCTTATGTAATGGTATGGACAGTGGTGTCATTCAGCACCACAGAAACCAGGAAGAGGACAAGGTACGGAGCAGGGGTTCTGAGTTCAGAGTTGACTATACTGAGTTTCGGTTGCCAGTGAGTAATCATGGTGGGTATGCTAAATGGTCACCTGGATACATAGGTTAGAGTTCAGAGGAGAGGTCTGGGATATGAAATATGTGTTCAGGAGTTATCAATGTACATAGTGGAACTGAAGCAATGGGAGTGGACGAACTTGACTTGGAAGAACATAAGGAGTGGGACAGGAAGAGGCTGGGGGAAAGTGTATAAGATAAATCCTGGGCATAGGGTAAGCTTGACATGGAAGTAGTGAGCTGTAGAAATGTAAATTGAGTCATTATTGCTATAATATGGGAGGGGCTTCTTGAAGAAAAATATATTTTTTTAAACAAGCAATACATACAATTGTAGAAATCTAAGAATGAAAGAAAAAAAAGAAAAAAGATCACATGGGAGCCAAAGAAGATTTTTCCAGATGAAAGTCTTTCTTTTCCCTTACTCTAGAGGCCCAGGTCAATGTCCAGATGAAATCTTTTGATGAGGACCTTGCATGACCCAGTAGCTTATTGGCTCAGGAACACAAGACTTGACAGGATCTAGTTCATAGCAACAAGCAGGAATAGGAATTCTGTCCCATTTTTCAGCACCCGCAGTCAACTCTGTCTCTGTGTAGCTCCTCAGAACTGTGCCCAGCATACAGTGACCGCTGCTTACCATGTTAAAGAGCATCACTTAGGTCCTCAGGGATGACACTGCATCAATGCTTTACCAAATACCCACAGAGAAGCACTGGGCCAGAAGCAGCTGAAAACAAGAAAAGTCTGGAGATACACAGGAGGACAGACGTTTTTTCCCAGGACATTCAAAAAACATGGTTTGGCTCACAATGAAATGAAAAGTCCCAGAAACATGGCCAAAAGGCTACGGAAAAAGATAAGATGATCCCACTGATCTTCACTTTGATGTGGAACTTTGTAAAAACACAAGGAGAAAGAGCGTAAGGTAATTCAAGAGAATGAGTGGATTTCTGAGACTCAAGCCACTCAAGGGAATGATAAGCTGAGAAAACAGAGAAAACTTATACAGGATCAAAGTAGCAAAGTAAGCACGAGAACCCAAAACTGGTCCAGACCATCCTCCTCTTCCTCCCAGTTGTCTCACGCCTACCAAGCAGAGGCGTCCACCAAAGAGATGGAGGAGGGAGAGAAGAGCACCTGGGCTTTGACAAGTTGAGGCTGGGGACCAAAGACTTGGTGGGTCCAAGTAAAAGAGGAGGCAGCAGAGCTTGAGGAACCTTCAAGTTTCCAGCCAGGGAGAGAGGCTGTGGCAGAGTCACCTGCTCTGGTGATGACAACAGCAACAATGACTTTCAAAGGGAAATCAGGAAGAGGAGTGGGTCTCGGTGTGCACACCCAAGAGCAGGAGGTACTACTTGCATGGTGACTGTGAAGTCAATGGCGGTGAGAAGTGGGTGAGCCCCAGTCGGGAAAAAAGTCGGTGTGGTTCATGTTCTAGAAATCCTGCACCAGCTGCAAATGGGCCTGTGACAAGTTCAGCGGGGAGGAAGGAGGCATTGACAATGATGAGAGTGGGACGGAGAGCTGAGAAGAGGACAGTTCATGGCCCACAACTGAGCGAGGACCACTCCTGATGGGAGCCCTTACCCAGGGGAGAGAAGTGCTAGGAAGATGGCTGGCAAAGGACTAAATAGAGGAGCCTCAAGAAGATTCTGAAAATCTCACCCCCGACCCCCATGAGCAATTTAGAATCCTGCTGCAGCCAAAAGTAGCCCAGGAGCTGCAACTCAGTGAACGGAAGAGTCTGGCCATGGACACCGTGGGGCAGAGCACAACACACTGGACAAAAGCTCAGGGTCTCGTTTCTTATTGCTATGTTAGGTGGGGACAGAGGCAGGGAGGGAGAGCAATGGATGCTTGAATTTGGTTTGCTCCCTGTTAGAAACCAACTGTTTTGTTCTTCATTTCATTTTATTTGGAGCTAGGAGAACTAATTTGATGATTTTCAATCTCTTTTTCCCCACCCTAAAATTTTCAAATCCGCCTCCCTCCTCCTGCGATTTTAAGCATGTGTAGTAACTTTAGCAGAAAGATTTAATTTGAGCACCTTGAGTCTTAAAAAGAGAAATCAAAGCATGTGAATAAATATTGGAGTGTTCACCTCAGTATGGGCCCAAACTGCTGGAATCTTTGTAAAAACCGGTATTTTATGTCAAGAAGGAAGGTAAGGCCTTTCTGACCACCCTGTGTTCCCCATTTGTGCACAGCCATGTCTCATATGGAGTAGCTCCTAACCACACTCCACTGCCCCCGTATTTTCTGGGCTGGGCTTCCCATTCTCCACCTGTAGTTCCAGGATCCCAAACTCTCTATCCTGTTCATCCTCTCAGCCACCAGGGTAGAAACTTGAGGGCAGTTTCTGGTCTGTTTGCTAAGAAATCTCTGAATTCTATTATCTTTATGAATGTAAATGAGAAAATATTTTTTCCAATATTTTTATTAATCTTTTTATAAAATGGAAAATAAAAACTCTTATGATCAATTAAGGAACGTGATTGGGATGGGGTGGTTGGGGTTTTTTTTGTTTTTTTAGTGTGTTTTTATTTTTGTTTAGTTTTTTTCTCCCCGTTCCCTACACATTTCTTTTTTAACTTTAAGCTTTAAGTTGAAACATTCTCAGATGTTTGGAGAGAAAACATATCCTCTTAAAATGGGTCCTTGGGCTTCCCCTCTGGGGAGGTGGTCCTGCATGTATGGCCCTTGGAACAGATGTGAATTCTCTCCCGACCTCTGTCTCTTGGCTTGTTGTGCTACTTTCCTCTTACTTTATTACATTTCTGTAGTTAATCTGGTTTTACTGAATTATTCATGTTTAGAGGAAAAAAGAAAAACTCTCTTAAAATTTATTTCAACTCCTCCTACAAATAAATAAAGAAAAGAAATGACAGATATAAAAAAAGAAAAAAATAAAGAACAAAAGTCAATCATCATTGCATAACACAGAGATCATTATTATGAACACTTTATGTACTTCTTTCCAGCCATTTAAACTATATTTAGATAATATTTCATATCAATGAGATTATAGAACACATATTTTTTAGTATCTTATTTATTTGCTTTCCATGATATTACAAATGATTTGAAAACATTATTTTTATGTGTGCATAATATTCCATCATGTGGAAGAGGAATTGTTAAAAAATTTTACCTTGATAGCATGAATTTCATAGATAGAAATTTGTCCTCTGCCTGAGTAGAGGACATCAGACTGGGTTTAGGTTCGATTTGGGAGGGAGAGGAAAGAGAGGAGTTTGAGAAGCATTTCTGCATGAAACATCTTGAGTAGGATTATAACTTTCAAGAAGTTAGAATTATTGAATTATAATTCAATAATTAGAATTCATATAATTAGAATTATATGAGCTCAGCACTTGTTTTCGTTTTGAAAATTGAAGTTGTTCCTTCTGCTCTACATTCAAAACTCGCCCACTGTGTAAGGGACCTGGGGGTTTGAATAATATTGAATTCCAGAGATATTATTACAATTATACTGAGGTAAATAAAAGATTGCCTAAATTGCAGGCAAAATAAGCCATCTTCTGCCATTTTTGGTTTCTGTAATGAGAAAATTCCAGGAACAAAGGCACTGGAGACTAAGGCATTTGCAGGACCTTCCAGAGGCGGGTACATTGGCGCAGCATGTTCATGTGATGACAAATGCCTCTTGTGTTTGCGTTCACAACTAGTTTAGAATGCTAGAATTGGAGGGGCTTTATACTGAATAAATAGAGGAAAGGGAATTAAGAACAACAAAACAACAGTGCTGAATTGGCAGGACGTAGGAGAGGGCAGAGAGCCAGTATGCTTCCAGAGAACCCTACAAATTTGGGCATCCATGCATCCTGGACTAGTGATGGAATCTGAGACACCGATGCCCTCCTAGCAAGTTGTCCTTTCAGAACCTTGCAAGCTGCTACCCCAAGAAAATAGAGTGCCAAGCAGTCGTTTCTTTTCTCTTGTAGCTCAGAACAGGATATTATTAGTGGCTACATTTGGTTCCTTACTGTTGTGACCAAATAGCCACCCCCATTCCAAGCCTGAACCTGGACAACCCCTGTGACATCCTGATCTCAGCATCCCACTGCGACACTGTGCATCGCAGAGTCTGCTCTAACTGTGGCACGAGGGGGTCCGTGTCAAGGCATGTTGTGAAACTAAGAAGTAGTATAAGAATGAGAGTAAGAACTTTTTCTAGCAATTTTTCAGGTGCAATCGCAGGATTTTATAGACAAATATATCTACAAATATGATTCATTTCTGCCAACTCTCAGGTCACAACGATAGGGAGAATCCTTGTTCTCCCATCATCGTCTCCTGCCTGTGATTTGCGTTTGGTATTTGATACGATAATTTTTGCTCTCTTTGGAAGCCAGTGAAATGGCCACCTCACATATCCTGACTCTCCTGGGATGATTTGACTCCCCCTGAGGTCTGATTGCTGGTAACAAGTGCAAAGCATCTTGGAAGACTCTTTGATAAGTAATTCCAGAGAAGTGCTGAGAGATGAAGTGTCAGCCCAGGCATGAATTTCCCCGCATGGGCTGTGAGCACCGTCATTCATGGCAGTGGTTCAATCTGCAATGGTGACAGACAGTGCATGGTTGGATGAATCTCTCCCATGTGCATTTCATACACCCATGAGACATCTGTGGGGCTCAGGCTAGTGTGTAATGTGAAAGGTGCCTTCCCTCTGATTTCTCTTGCTCAAGGTCAGGTGTGTCATAAGGTCCACGTTAGTCTGTGCTTTAAATATCTCTCAGCAACAAAAACTTGGGAGCATTCAACAAATGTATCTTCCGGCTCTGTACCAGATGGATCAGGAAATGCAATAGCTAGTGACCCTGATGCTCTAGTCATATTTCTTTGTTAACAGATATCTTTGTTTTTCTGCTAACAATGAATATTGCACAGCCCATTTCTATGACGGGGAGTACTTGTCCCATAGACCTCTCTCCCCAACTACCAAAGGAAACATCTAGGTGTTTCTCTCTTTTGTATATGATTTCATACATTTGTCTAATTCTTCACTGGTTAACGTTGGTAGCCCTGGTCCCCATTTCCACTGCGCCCTCCTTGAACACCCATTTGTTTGTCCAGCTGAACGACAGTCTGGTTTCTTTTCCAGTGTGTGGATACCCAGAGTGGGATTGCTGGATCAAATGGTAGTTCTATTCCCAGTTCGTTGAGGTATCTCCATATTACTTTTCATAGAGATTGCACTAGTTTGCAGTTCCACCAACAGTGTACGAGTGTTCCTGTCTCTCTGTATCCATGCCAACATTTGTCGTTTGGGGATTTTTTTCATAAAAGCCGATCTATAAAAAAGACATCTGCACTCAAATGTTTATAGCAGCACAATTCACAATCGCAAAGATGTGAAAACAACCCAAGTGCCCATCAATACATGAGTGGATTAATAAAATGTGGTAGATGTATGCCATGGAGTACTACTCAGCCATAAAAAAGTGTGAACTACCTATTGAACTATCCTGGATGGAGCTGGAGCCCATTCTTCTAAGTAAAGAATCATAAGACTGGAAAAACAAATAGCACGTGTATTCACCATTAAATTGGTAGTAATCAATCAACACTAATGTGCACATAAGGGAAGTAACATTTATAGGGTGTCGGGGAGGTGGGAGTGGGGAGGAGGGGGTGGGTAAATTCACACCTAGAGGATGCGGGGTGTGCTGTCTGGGGGACAGGAATGCTTCTGGCTCTGACTCGGGCCATGCGAAGGCAATTTATGTAACCAAAGCATTTGTACCCTTTAATACTATGAAATAAAAAAAATTAAAAATAGGCTTGCTTTCTGTCAGTGGCCAAGAAATCCTTAAAGTCCTTTATGTATTCTCGCTCGTCCCTTACATTTTGCCAGCAGCTATGTGTCCACTGCCATTTGGCGTGTGTTCATCACTTGAATGGCGTCACGGCCCACACTATTTAAATTATTCACTCCTTGTCTTGCTCTTACTTGGGCTTTTTCCTTGTAACTGCCTAGGCTGTGCAGTTGAATTAACGAGAGTGGACTGTTCATATGACCCGACTCTGTTCTATGGCTAAGGATCAGTCCAGGTGCTTGGCGCACTGGCTCCATCGCGTCAGCTCCACTATAACCCCCCGTTTCCCTGCTTCCCCAGACTTGAACAGAGAGGGCCCAGACAGCATTCTGCCTCTGTGGATCACATTCTTTGGCCTTCCAGGTTGGGTTGATGTTCATCAGATTCTAAGTTTTAGGGGTCTCTTGCTAACGCACCAAAGCCTAAGTGTGCTGGGTCCCTGCTCTAGTCTTTTATTGTCCTGTTCAACTTCAATTATTTGGGGGCATGTGTGTCTGGAACATTAGCAGGAAATTGGAGGGCACAGGCCTCAGTCCCATATATACAAGTAGATAAAATTCAAAACTCCTTTAACAAAGGGTTTGTAAACTGTTTTTTAGAAATCCTGATGGTTTGTCAATCTCTTTCGCTGTTTGAGACACGAACACAGCTGAAGGGCTGGGAGGCTCCTGCACTCTCCATGGAGATCATTGCCAGGGTCCGTGGACCTCCCAGAAAGAAAACTCGCATGAACGGGTGCATGCTCATTTTCATGGAAGATGTTCCATGGCTTTCATCAGATTCTCAAAGGAGTCAGAACCTGCAATTATATACCTTTGTTCCTAAGGGATCGTCCAGTTTGGGGATGCCCCTCATCTTATTAACTACCCCTGAACTCCCAGTCAAAAAAAAAATTTAGGTGAGCCAGTTGATTCGTTTTAAAATAAAAATTATTTGATACAATATGCCTATTCTACATTTTGAATTTGTATTTTATATATAATTTTATATATAAATATAATTTTATATTTATAAATTTAGTTATATATAGGTATTAAAATATACAAATTTCCTACATATATGCACACACATATATGTTTATATAACAGAGCTGGGGTTTGGTATCTTGCTCTGCCCGCCTGAGCTCCACTGTAGTCTCTGGAGCATGCTCCGTCCCTTCTGCCGTGCAGGCTGCAGCTCGCTGAGCCATTGTACTTTAGTAAGTGCGTTTAATGTTTCCCTGGGGCACAGCTGCTGTGGATTTGTACTGAAAACGCTGTTAGTGCTTTTGCTCAAGAGACTGTTTGCTCTTATTACATAAGTACATTTTTGTTGCTGTTTTTGAAAGAAAAAATGTTTCTTATGACTTGAAGGGAAAATTGTTAAAAAGCTGTCTGACTGGGTTATACCTTGAACAGGTAGCTCCATGGTCAAGAGAGCTCTCTGCCTTCCAATGTTTATGGGGAACTCAGAGCATACCTTTTAAGGAACTAAATGGAGACAATTTGATTTAACTAACAACCAAATGTTGCTTAACTGATTGTCCATTTTTTAAAAAATGATTGTTTAAACAATGGCCTTTGAGCTCCCATTTGCTTTGCTAGGGGAGTTGGTTCCTTGCTGTGCTGTCCATGTGAGCACAACTGCTCCTGTCAATGAGGCCTGCTGTGTTGGGGAGAATCCTGGAGGTCTGAACTCAGGGAAATCTAGATTTGATGCCTGAGTGACAATTGACTTAATGCTTCTGAGTTTAATCACTTCACCTCTAACCATGGGGCTAATAAGGACTATCATGTAGGGTTGGTAATAAAATAATGATCGTACAGTCCTGGCACGTGGTGGTTATTTCTATGCATTTCAGAAGTAGGGGGTTCAATAAATGTGCAATTATTAAATGTCAACTGCATTGAAGAGGCATGGGTCCTACTGCTACTTGTGACCAGAGAAAACCCAGTTGCTATGGAGAAGACAGCACCTCGATTTTGCTTCTCAGTAATTATACTTCACCTCTTTTGCTTGCTGTGTCCATTTGCTGTCTATATTGATTTTCTATCATGACGCGTTGCAGTGGAGACAGATTGCAGAAATACATTAAAAATATTCACCAAAGAGGCCAATTTTTCAGGCAAATGCATAATGAAGTTTCTGATTGTCTCAAATGATTTATCCCCATGACGATTCATCAACGCTGGTACATTATTTTTTCGGTGAAGTTGGAGATTTCAGGATAAGATATAAGACCTGTGGTTCTCAAGTATAAATAGAGAAAAATTCAACAACTGAACTGATGGTAGAGTCACTGAATTTCCTAAGTTGTTAATAGTGCAGTCTCTTCAGAGTCATCTTTATAAACTGGAGAATTAATTAACTCCTATGTTTCTCCTTTTTTCTTTTCCTCATTTTCTCTATTAATTGGGCAGAGAGGCAAGTTTTTCATGGCCTATAATTGAATGTTCCCAGATGGAAAGTACCCAGGGAAATTCTGTCAAATATTATGACTCAGAGATGATCTAATACAACGGTCTGTTTTCTGTGTCTTATGACATTTTTCAAAATTTTAAACTTTTTATTTTGTAATATTTTAAGGTTTTACAGAAAAGTTACACAATTAATACAGAGAGTTCCATATACTTTTCACCCAGATTTTCCAAATGTTAACATCATACATGACCGTGGTGTATTTGTAAAAACTAAGAAATTCACATTGCTGCAATGCTATTAACTAAACTACAGACTTTATTTTGCCAGTTTTTCCGGTAATGGCCTTTCTTTTTGTTGTTGCAGGATCCAACCCAGGATACTACATTGCATAATGTCGTGTCTCCGTCATCTTCTCTGATCTCTGACAGTTTCTCAGTCTTTCCTTGTTTCCCATGACCTTGACAGTTGTAAGGGGTGCCGATCAGATATTTTGTACCATGTCCCTCACTTTGGGTTTGTTGGATGTTTTCTCAGGATTAAAGTGGGGTTAAGGGATTTTTGGGGGAAGATGCCACAGAAGTAAAGTGCCCTCCCCATTTACCATATTGAGGAATACATAGCAGCATGACCTACCACTGGTGATGTTAACCTTGATCACTTGGGTAAGGTGGCATCTGCTGGGTTTCTTCACTGTAAAGTTACTCTTTTCCCCTTTCTATGAACTACTTTTTCAGATGCAGGTAACTGAGTCTAGCCTGGTCTCAAGGGGAGGGGAATTAAGTTCCATCTCTTGGGAGAGAGAGAAGCTACATTTGTTATTTCCAATTCTTTTTTAAGAAAGATTTATCCATTCTCTTCCATGTATTTATTTATTCTATTAAATATTTATATCAGTATGGGTTCATGGATATTTGTTTTATTCTTTGAGTTACAATCCAATATGATTGCTATTTATTTTGTCGCTCATATTGTTCCAGCTTTGTTTCAGTGCTCTTTTAGGTTGGTTCCTGTGTCCCTTTGACAAGCCCTGCCTATCTCCCCACCTCGCCCCCTCTCCCCCTCCTTCTTCCCTTCCCTCCTACTCTCTTTCCTTCCTTTTCACATTTTTTGGGGGAGGGATATTTCATTACTTTATGGAACTATGAGATGTTTCTGGCTCATCTTATATTTCCCCTCCCCCAACCCTAGAATCAGCCATTTCTCCAAGGAAATGCAGTGTTTCTTCAACACAGACTTTTTGGCCAAAAAGCCTGGATTTTAGTCCTAGTTATGCCACAAGCTGGCTGATCATTTGGGGCAAGTTTTTTAAACTCCCCAAGTCTCAGTTTCCATGACTACAAAGTGTATACAATTATAGTTTCTATATCATGGGGTCGTGATGTGAATTGATCCATGTGAGGAATGAAACAGAATCTCTTGGGCACAAGTTCTCATTGCCCCACTGCCTTTGCTGGCAGAAGCTATGTGAGGGATGATAGGAAGAGGGAAAAGAAATCCTATGAACCCCGGATTGTCAGTGCTACAAGAATTGTTACAGGAAAGGAAGGCAAATCCGTATCTAGAATATGTATCTGTTGCTGTGAAAAAAATTGTTAATCTCTCCATGATGTAAGGAGCCTCAATATAACTGATCAACTGACAGCTGACAGGCAGGTCCCCCAAGGGAATGGTACCAAGGACTCTGTTGGTTTTCGCTATTGACAATTCAGGCTTTCAGCAAAGGGCACTAGCCAGATGAGGCTGTGGGGGGGCGGGGGGGAAGTCCAGGGTTTGGGGCCCATATGTTTTCTGTATGTCTGTCTTGAGGGCCACTTTGTTCATGGGCTTTCTAAGCAAACACTAGCGTCAATGGGAAAAGAGACATTTACATGATAGATAATCCGGTCTACCTGATTGTCAGTAGCCTTCTCCACTATGGATGCCTCCTGGGGGGCATTTCTATGAGATACAAATATCTCATATTTTGCTGCCAGTTAAATGGCTTATTTCCCAAGGGAAGGGTATCATGTGGGTGGTCTCACTTCAAAACCTATGGGTCTGCACAGTGATTATCGTGTCGGGGTTCACCAGGTCTTTCATAATGCATCTCAATCTGCCCCAGACACTTGACGTATTATTGGATTTGCTGAGTCATAAGAACTGAATGGGGACCACCTCCTGGGGCAGAGAGCTAGCAGGAAAGGGTGGACAGTGGATTTGTAGCAGCAATAATCAATGCAGACTCTTCCCCTGACGACCCTGTCTAAAGAAGCTCTCCCACCCCACAGTGACTCCCTCCCATACACCTAGTTTCTTTCCATTGTGACACTTATAATAATCAGCGTTTATCTTGTTTATTTATTTACTTGTTAATTGCTTATCTTCCCTACTAGAACATAAACTCCATTAGGGAAAATAATCTGTCTATCTCATTCATTTCTGTGTTCCCGGTGTGGGGAATAATGCATGACACATGACAGATTCTCAGTAGATGTGAGCTGAATCCACCATGCAGGGGAACATCTCTTCTAGCTCTACTATTCTATCATTCATGGTGTCAATAAGCTTTTAATAACTATTTGCCATTCTTATGATGGTTTATTTTGTTTCAACTCATCACATAGTCTGCATAGCTCAGTGGTTCTAGAAGGCCATTATTTTATGTCAGTCTAGGGAAGCTCTTTTAATGATACAGCGTCTTGGAATCAGGCAGGCACGTCAAAGCAACTATGACCCTGTATGAGGCCATAAGGCATTTTTCAAATGCTTGGCATTTATGGGCAAACACATACACAAACACACACAGCAGCATGGCATTTGGTTTCATAGAATTCCAGGAAGGCACATGGGTGCTGCCTTTTGCCCCAGTGAGAATGGGCCTTTGTAACCAGGGAAAGGCTCTGGTCTCAGTCCAATGCAGCACTGGCAAATTCCTCAGCCAAACATCAAGAAAAGGGACGTATTGTTCTGCAAGACTCTTGTGCCTGGGTTATCTTAACTCCTCAGTTCCCATGTCCATTTGACCCCAGCTGGTGTTACAGGGACAGCAGCCAATCTCCAAAGTCTGGGTAGTCTGAGATCCAGTCAGATATCCTCAGCCCTCGGTGCTGGTTAGCAACTGAAGCAATTGTATTCAAGAGTGAGCTGGCCACACAGTCACTGCCAGAGGCCATTTTGAGGGGGCAGTATTCAATTTGTGTTTTAACCATAAAAATGACCCAAACAAAAAGTTATAGGATTTATACAGATAGAGACTATAGCTCCATATTTTTTCTCCTTGCCAGCTGGCACCAAACTGAGTTCCTTGTCTTGGCTACACCATGAGGGCCATTGCAGATGTAGGGCAATTGCATGGGGGCACAATGAAAAGAGTAATCTCTTGAAGACACACTTATTCTCTTTCAAATCCATCACATTCTAGGGTCCCAGCTTTGCAGAGAAGCAAACCCCACTTTTGCCCTCTCTGGGACCCTCCTACAGGATCTAGGGTAACTCTACTAAAGTCAGTCCCTACTGGCAGTGTCATGCTGTAGTTCTCCTGTTGGGTCCCTGGAGGCTGGGAGCTCATGGGGAGGAAAAATGTCCCACACTCTTCCTACCCTGTCGTCTCCATCTCCACCAGGCCAACACATGGGTCCACGTAAAGTTCTTTGCTGAACAAGGGAGGAAATTTTCAGAAGGGAAACACAAAGTGAGAAAGGCAACAGAAAAAGTTCCAGCTAATTTAGAACTTCTTTGCTTCACACAAAGGAAGATACACCCAGATTTAGACAAAGGTGGTGATGTCCTGGCAGAGCTGTATTTGCCAAAAATCTAACAAAGCTTTAGTGTCAGGGCCCCTCCCTTGCATGGCCCTGGGAGGAGGAGATGTTCAAGTGTTTGTACAAGGTTTTTGTACAATTTGAAGAAGTGAGATTTTAATTCCGGACAGTTAAGAACCACCTCTATAGCCATCCCATTTTATTCTCTGTCAACATCCCCTCTGATTAGGGCAAGGTGTATGGCTTGGAGTAGCCAAGGGCATTTGTGAAATATGGAGAGGAAAGTTGTGTTGAGAATACGTTTAGTTTGTTTCAATGTAAATTATTTGTATGGTTGCTGTGGCTGCCTGTATAGCTGCTAGTAGCTGTGGTAACTGTCCCATAGAGGAGTGGCTTCGAGGAATAGCCCTGTCCTGCTCCACATGCCCACTCTCCCTGCATCATCACACAAAGGAGCATGGCCTGGGGTCATGGGAACATCTCAGGTGGGGCCCAGCACCACCATGACAGAGACAAAAGATGAAAAGCACACAGTCAGATACTAGGCTGGAAAATTCTTCCAAATCCAACAGCTCATATAAAAAAGAAAGTAGATATTAGTGTTCTGGAATCTATAACAATTTCAAAGAAATCATGTGACATTACTAATAATAGTTTTTGAAGGGAAAGGAAATTTCCTAAACTCTCAATCATAAATATTTTTATTCTACCATTCTAAAGAAAAGACTAAACTATCTTCTTAATTTCTCTATAGCATATGTTATAAAATGTCAGGGTATTTAGCTAGAATTTGGGTAGACAAATACCAAAAGACTGTAGACAAAAAAACATATGTGCTAAACAATGAAGTCATCAAAGTATATATCTTTTAGAAACAGAGTCTTGCTATGTTTCCCAGGCTGATCTTGCACTCCTGGGCTCAAGCAATCCTCCTGCCTTAGCCTCTCGGGTAGCTGGGATTACAGGCGTGTGCCACCATGCCCAGCTGAAGTCATCAAAATATTATGTTATTTACTGCACATTTGAGGCATTTGATCAGCTTTTAAAAATTTGTAATTTGTTGTGATGTCTTTCTGCATTTCTGATCTTTGTATCTTTAGTTTTATATTCTTTTTTTCTAATAAGGACTCCCAAATTGTGTATTTCAAGCCCATAACATCTTGAGCTGCCCAGTGCCTACGGAATCTCTGTCGACAGAGGACCTGGCCTTTGCTTCTGCCCTCAGCATGGCAGTGCACATGGCCCCTGAGCTCTCAACATCTGACAAATCCATCAGCCGCTTTGAGAAAACCCACCCCTTCCACAAAGAGACTTTATCTCCTACTCTCAGAGAGCGCTCCCATCTCAGTCTCCAGGTTCTCAGACGTTCCCTGGGCTCCAGCCAGGTGGGAAACAATACTTCACAGACACCGAGGGTGAGGCCAGGCTCAGTCAGGTGGGCAAGGGAGGCTGGACCTTCCCATTTAAGTGTCTTTTTTTAGTTATGATCTGTGGGTCCCATTGCCTGGCTTAGTATAAAAATCAACATCCAAGCACACATGTTTATTTTTCTTCAAGTCTATACAATATAAGATCACAATAAAAAAAAATATTTCTCTTTTTAACAGGGGTCTGGCTCAAAGAGACAGTGGGATTCCATCATCTTTCTTAGAAGCATTAGGTTTCTTCCCAGCTGTGTTTGGGTCAAAAGTGGGAATGGTTGGTGGTGTTGCCAAAGGATCACACTGATGGAAATTGTTCCCAGCTTAGAAGAAAAGCAGTTAATAAGTTTGTGATTTAATACTGCTGATGGGAATCACCATTATTTTTGAATCAATGAAATTGAATAAATCGTCACTAACAATGTGTTGAACTAAATCCCTTCAATTAACCTATTCAACAAATATTAATGAGTAGCTGAGCACCTACTATATGCCAGGTACATAGAAAAAGCATAAACTTATTAGACTTTTTAATATTTGTGTCACATATTAAATAAAAAGTGATTATGAAAGAGAAACATCAGGACACAGAAATCAGTGCAAATAACAAAACAATGTTAATTTAGAGTTAGCTAGCACTTTGTATTATTACCCTGTTTTAGGTACTGGATAGCCACATCTCATATATTATTTCACTAAGTCTAATCTTCTCAATACATCTGCAAGGTAGGTGCTATTGTAATTCCATATTAAAATGAGTATATTGAAGTGTAGAAAAGTTCCAGAAAGTCATATGGCTAGCTATGGCAGAGCTGTAATTCAGGACAGGGCTGACTGCAGATGCTGTTCATACCACCACTGCTTCGTATCTGCACCTTATACCATGAGGTCATTTTTGTGGGTACTGCTACCCCAGTATTCTGTTACCAACAGAAGGAACAGGAAGGGGTGGTCCAATCTGGTATCAACTTTAGAGATGAGGACCTGACTTCTCATTTGATTATGATAAATAGCTTGTGCCTGCCAGGAATAACTGTAGAAACTGGATATTAAAAAGCTGTTGAAGGCATCACAGAGCAAGCAAGGCAGCCAGGATTTGAGAAGCCAAGACCCTAAAAGGGGAGGAATAGATTAATGTGAGCTCTACATTTACCACATGCTTCTCCTCAGGGCATTTGATGGTACATGTCACCGAGCAGAGGGATCAAAGGCTTATAGCTGGGATCAGAATAAAACTGGAATTTAGGGCTGTGAAGGCAGTTGGGGTATGTAAAGTCAAGACCCCAGAGATAAAAGGACTGTAGAGAAGTGAGTGAAAATTTCAGCATGCATGAAAAAGTAGGGGATAAGGTACACTTTCCAACCTGTTTCCAACCTGGCCAATGCAGTTAAATAGCCTTAATTATGACACTGACCACAAAGACGTTATAAGAAAAAACATTGTTTTCTGTCTCTCTCATGAACTTAGGTACAGAAGTTCTTAACAAATATCAGCAAACAAAATCTAGCACTATATAGAAAGGAGAACACATTACAACTAAATTGGGCTTATTCTAAGAATGCAAGGTTGATTTAACAATTGAAAATCAAATGACACAATTTACTGAATAAATGGGAAAATGGGGGAAACCATGTTATTATCTCAATAAGTGCATTAAGAAATGTAATATAACTCACATTCATCCATGATAGAAACTCTAAGCAAAATGGAAATAGAGGGAAGCTTCCTTAATCTAATATATATTATCTATAAAAATTCTATAGCAAATCTCATTTAATGTTGAAATGATGAAAACTCTCCAACTCTCCCCCTCAGATCAGGAATAAGACGTGGATTTCTGCCATCACTATTTTTATTCAACATTTTACTGAAGGTATTATCAAATGCAATAAGGCAAGCAAATAAATGGCATAAGATTTGAAAGAGAAGAAATAAATCTGTTATGATTTGCAGATGGCATGATACCTATAGATAGTGTGTGTAAATAATTAAAAAATAAACAACCTATTAGGATTAATAAATTAATTTAGCAAGGTTGCTGGATATAATCTCAGTATGCCAAAATAAATTTTATTTCTCTATATAGGAACAAATAATTAGAATATAAAATTTTTAAAACATACCATTTAAAATAGCATAAAATACCTAGGAAAAAAATCTAACGAAAGATCTGCAACACTTTTACTTATAAAATCATAAAATGTTACAGAGATGGATTTTAAAAGATCCAACTAACTAGAAGAAATATTTAATGCTCATGAGTTAGATGATTAAATATTTTAAACATATCAAATTATCCCCAATTTCTCCATAAATTCAATGAAACCTCAATTAAAATCCCAGCAGGTATTTCTCTGAGAATTGGCAAGCTGATGCTAAAATGTTTGTGGGTATGTAAAGGATGAAGAATAGCAGAGAAGAGCTTGAAGAAGAGCAAAATCAAAGGATTTTTACTACCAAATTTCAAGACTTGCTATAAAGCCACAGTCATCAAGACAGAGTGGTATTACTGTAATAATGGCAAACATACCAAAAGAATAAAATAGCCCAGAAATAGGCCTGCATATATGTGGTCTCCTGATTTATGACAAAATCCTACCACTGTCCAGAATGTCTTTTCAATAAATGATGCTGTAGTAATTGCATGTCTATATGGCGAAAAAATCAATTCCAGATGGATCACAGATCTAAATGTGTTAACGAAAAGCAATAAAGCTTCAAGAACAAAAAGGAAAAATATCTTAATGACTCTGGGTTAGACAAAGCTTTTTTAAAATAGGACTTAAATGTATCATTAAGACACCACTAAGAGAATGCAAAGGCAAACCACAGAGGAAAAAACCTCTGCATCCAGGATATACAGAACTCTTTTAAATCAGTAAGGAAAACACTATCAACTTAATATTCAACAAGGATAAAATACTTGGACAGGCATTTCATAAAAGAGACGTCACAGATGGCCAATAAGGATAAGCAAAGGTGATATTGGACAAGTGCAAATTTAAATCAGAATTATATGCCATTACATGGCCATCAGAATGGGTAAAATTAGAAGCCTAACGATGCCCAGCGTTGGAGAGGATGTGAAAGAATCGAGTTCTCATCAACTGTCTAGCAGTGTAAATTGGACTAAATCTGTTTGACGGTATCTACCAAAGGAGACTATGTCCCTTGCGTAAGACTCAGAATTATGCTATTGGTATATGCTCAACAGAGGAAGATATAAAAAGGTTGTCAGAAGCATTGTTCCTGATTGTCTCAAATGGAAATAACCCAAAGAGCAGAAACCAATCAATAAATTGTGGTTGATTTTTACAGTGGAATGTTACCTAGCAATGAAAAAGAACAAACTCCTGCATTATGAACAACGATGTAACAACATGGATAGATCTTGCAGACATCATTTTGAATGAAAGAAGTGAGACACAAAAGCTTCCATTTATGACGTCATTTTTACATTTAAAAACAGATAACATTAAACTATGATGACAGAAGTCAGGGCAGTGGCTACCTTTGGGCTGGATGGGGGGGAGGCATGAAGAGGCATTCTGGAAGTTTGATAAATGCTTTTTATCCTGATCAGATAGCTATTATAGGCAGTGTGTTTATAAAAGTTCTTAGATCTGTTCATTTAAGATTTATGTACTTTTCTGAATGTATATTATAGTACAGTTTAAAAAACATTTTTAAAGATATTTGGCTCATTTGTTTTTTAAAATCATCCACCAAGGACTACTCTGTGCCAGGCCTTTTGCCAGACTCAGACACAAAGTCAAACTAAGGAACTCACTGCCTGCTGTTGAAATCGACAAACATATAATCTGTATATTAAACATTACATTAAATAATAGGCTGCAAGGAGCTAGGGAAACCACCCACGGGGAAAGGATATATATTTTGGCAGAAGGCAGAAGTAGTTCCATTCTTAATTGTGGATGGACTTGGACTTGGTGCACTTGAGACTCCATCTGAGTGCGTTCAGAGCAGACTCATACAAATCCAAAGTCAACTGGCCTGGCCTCTTCAAAAATTTAATATCATGAAAAAAACGAGGCGAAAGGGCTCTTAATAATAAAAATTAAAAGCTGAAAGCTTATAACGACCAAATGTAATGTATTATTTTCCTTTTTTTAACAAATCTTTATAACTTTTAAAAAAAGTAATAGGGGGGCATTTGAGTATGGACTGACTATTAGATGATACTGGAGACTTTCAATATACACCAGGCATGATAAATCACCTTGTCATGTATAAACATGCCCCTATTATAAGGACATGTGTGCTGCAGTGTTCAGGGGTAGAGTGTCACAAAACTTAGTTTTAAAATGTTTCAGGAAAAAAGATACATTAGTACATATACATGAATAAAGTAAATTTGGCAAAATTATTGAAGCTAGGTAGTAATAGGTTATCACTGATCTATTTCAAAATAGGTTTTTCAAATAATTTGTACATTTTGATAAGAAGTTGGAAAAATAAAAAGCAGACTAGGGCACTAGAATACAAAATATTCGCTGTGTGATGTAAGGCAAATAACTTAATTTCTCTGTACCTCCCTGTCCAACAGAATGATAATTATGGAGCCTACCTTGCTGGTATTTTTGGTAAGGAATGAATAATTTAATATATGTAAAGTGTCCAGAAGCATTTGTGGCCAGAGAAGAACACGGCTTTAATGCCCCAACTGGACAATCTTCACAGAGCCCAGTTCTCATTCACTGCTCTGGCTTCTCATATTTCCAATTTAGATTTATTTTGTCCGTGAGCATTTACTTCACAGCTAATCCTGCTAAAACTCACCTGCCACTTCTCTGTTCTGGTATGGAGATTCAGAAACCCTTTCTGTGGTCCATCTCTTTCAACACTTGGTTCCTTAGAGAGCTGATGAAGGACCAACCATTGAAAGTCTTAGCCCTTTCTCTCTGAGATGTCTCCTAGTCACTGAGGCAGGTGCTAAAACAAGCAGGTGCTAATTAGTACTCATCCCTGAGGACCCCACATCTCTGTGCATGAAAAGTGCCAAGAGCAAGAGCAAACCTATAAAAAATGGGGCTTGGTGGAAAGTCTAATGTGGGGTCCCCAAACTAAGCTGTCTAGTTTTGATAGCACCCAAAGAGCTCCTTTTCTTCTTCAAACAGAGGAGTGGGTTTGAGGAAGTAAGCGCAAGGTTCTGGACTGGAGGTGACAGTTGAGAGGGGAGAGGTCATGGAGCTAAGAGGGTGGTGTGATGCCTCAGGGGCTGCAGGCTCCCTCTTCTCCAGCCCATGTGGCAACCCTTCCTGGCTTCCTGAAGGTCAGAAAACAGGTGGAATAAATAACAGAGGATCAAAAGGAAGGACTTGGAAGTCCACATCTGTCCACTCTCTCCACTTCCAGAAAGGGAGGAGTAGCTGCCTTCAGTAGCATCCTGACCAACCCTACAGGAGAGTTCACGAGTTACAGTGATGACATTTCACCTCGGATGCGGCCGTGCTCAGGCCTGCAGAGTCCCGTAGCTGCTCTGGCTGAGCTTGTCCATTGTTGGTGAGATGGGCACTAGAGCAGACAAACGGAAACCACCTAGGGGAGGAACTTGAAGGCAACACGGGAAGTGGAGGGGATTCACCAGAATACCATGTGGATGGAGGTGGAGGACATGTGGTCCAAGTTTGGGGAGTTGTCGGAACTGAAGATGCAGAAACAGAAAGAGAGTAATAGGTGTCAATGATGTATACGAGGAGAGAGTGGGTGGTGGAGATGCTGCTAGGTGATGGAGAAGCTCCTCCCCTGGAGAGTGGGGCACTTGGAGGACAACCAAATGGAGTGGAGGGGTGGGTGATGGGAGTAGACAGTAGTCCCCTGAGAGGGTCCTGCTGCCACACCAGCTCCAGGCCCCCTGCTCTCCTCCTTCTGGTTGTGTGTGAAATAGAGATATGCACACAAAGGACACTCAAAGAACACTAGTACATTTTGAGATTCACAGATTGATTGTGACATTGTAAAATATATATTTGGTCTTTATTGTTGTTTCCTTACACAAATCTACTAAAACCCTTGGAATTACTGGAGTGGTCAAAGTGTCTTTTGTATGCCAATGAGATGACTGGTGACTGAGCCCGTAGGTAGCTTCAGAATGGGGGCTGGTCACCAGAAAAACCCAGGCATGATTAGAGGGTTGGTAGTTTCAGTTCACACCCCAACATCCAGGGAGGGAAGAGAGGAGAGGGATTGAAATTTGAGCTGATTAATGGCCAATGATTTCATCAATTATGTCTTATAATGAAGCTTCCATAAAACCCCCAAAGGACAGAGTTTGGGGAGCTTCTAGATAGCTGACCATGTGGAGGTCCCTGGAGGGTGGCATGCCTTCCCATGTACCTGGCTCTATGAATCTCTTTATCTGGCTGCTCACCTATATCTTTTACAATATCCTTTTTAATAAATGGGTAAACATAAGTAAAATGTTTTCCAGAGTTCTGTGAGATACTCTAGCAAATTAGTCCAACCCGTAGGGTCATGGGAACCCCGATTTTTAGCCAGTTAGTTGTAACCTGTGTTTGCGATTGGCATCTGAAGTGGAGTACAGTTTCGTGGGACTGAGCCCTCAACCTGTGGGATCTGCTACTATTTCCAGGTAGATAGTGTCAGAATTGAATTGAATTGGAGGACACCCAGCAGGTATCTGCTGCAGAATTGCCGCTTGGTATATGGGGAAGACCCCACAGACATCTGCTGGAGAATTGATTAGAGTGTGAGATTAGGAAAAACACTTGTTTGTTTTTCTTTCCCCTCTATCCTTTAGATTGATTTAATTCTTTTTAATCT
>CAUYSK010040140.1:0-17007 GCA_963575035.1 Avahi laniger | reverse complement strand
CAGGAGTTTGAGGTTGCTGTGAGCTAGGCTGACGCCACGGCACTCACTCTAGCCCGGGCAACAAAGTGAGACTCTGTCTAAAAAAAAAAAAAAAAAAAAAAAATACCAGGAAAACACACACACACATACCCCCAAAAAGCTTAGAGGAATCTACAGTCATCAGTTGTGGTGGTAGGGGTCATTATTGTTGTAATTGTGTGCTTGCCTACTTGGTTGTTTTATTTTATTTTATTTTATTTCATTTATTTTATTTTATTTGTATTTTGCCCTGGGAAATAAGCTTTTAAAATGATTATAACCAATCTCTTTCTTCCTTGGCTTTCAGATTACTAAAGAGAGACCAATGGTCTTAGATCAGAGGACTTGCCTATCCCAAAGGAGTTACTATTTGTGTATTTACATATCTTTTCAGCATCAAATGCAGAAAATAAAAATAGCTTGTGATTCTTCATTCAGCAAATCAAATGGCCTGGCTAGCACACACACAACAGGAGAACTAAAAGCAGGGAGAATCTCATAAAAATACAAGTTGTTTATTTGCCACAAACTTGACAAAGTATTGATATCTTTAATATAAAAATAATTTAGAGAAATTAATAAAGAACCACTAACATTTCCAAAAGAAATGAGCAATGACACAGAAAAAGGTAATTGACAAATAATGAATGCAATCAGTGAACATTGCTTATTATTTACATTAAATAATAAGATATACTTTTCCATTATGAAACTAGAACAAAATTTTTTATACAGTGTATTTATATGTGAGAATGCTTTACATTCCACTGTGGCATGTTAAAGCAAGAGGAATGCAACATTACATATAGGTTATTTGTCCATAGAAAAATATAGGAAAAATGTAAGAATTTTAACACTTTTTTTCTAAAGAATTTGTTAGAGTTGCACTTTATTTTTTATATATTTTCTATATTTCCCACTTTTTGACTCTTTATACCTAGATACTTCAGTGTGTATTTTTACATAAAAATATATATATTTTTTCCATACATACACACAGATGAGAATAACATTCTTTTTTCATAATCGCTGTATAATTATCAAAATCTGGAAATTAACATTGCCTCAATACTGTCATCAAATCTATAAATCTTATCGAAATTTTGCCAGTTGTCTCACTAGGATCTTTTAGAGAAAACAAAGCAAAATGAAAAAAATCTGGTGTGAGAACCAATCCCTGCATTTAGTTATGAGGGCTCTTTGTATCCTTTAATCTAGAACAGCTCCTCAGACTTTGTTTTGCACCACTTGACATTTTTGAAGACCACTGGCCACTTATTTTGCAAAATGTCCTCATTTGGGGTTTGTCTGATGTTTCCTCTTCATTAAACTCAGATCATGCATGTTTGGCAGGAATATCACTGGAGAGATATTGTATCCCTCTCAGTGCATTTTGTCAAGAGTTACATCATGTCCATTTGTCCCATTCCTGACTTTAACTGTAATTATTTGGTTAGGGAGGTGTCTGCCAGATTTCTCCAGTGTACAGTTGCTATTTTTTCCTTTGTAATTAAGAAGTATCTCAGGAAGAAATATTTTATCATATTTCTCATCAAAATTAACCCATTAGTTTTATCTTCCATTGGACATTTCCTGGTCTGAATCAAGCATTTCTATAATCATTGTCAAATGGTGACTTTCTAATTTCATCATTTTTTGTACAATTTGTCAGTTGGAATTCATATTTCTAATATTTTTGAGTATGCATGTATGAAACATATACCATAGAAAATAATAAATGGTGTTAACACTTATAAATTAATAAATCTTCTTTTTTCCTTATTTGTTACCTTTAAAGAGTTTACAACTCTTTATTATTTTATAAATTTAATAAATTCCTGTTGACCTTTCAGGACATGAGGCTACTTTTTTTGATTAGCAAATCAATTGACTAAAAAGTAAAGAAATTTAATCTTTCAACTTCAGTTACACCAAGACAACTATTTTAATCCTGTCTTCTTTTGATTGTTTATGAGATTCCACTTTGTCCTGAATAAAAGAAGTTTACACACGGTGGAAGCAATGATTCTCATTCCAAAGCAAAACATACATGCTGTGACAGCAAGGACAAAGGAGTAATTGCAAAGACAGCGGAAGAATTCATCCTTAAATTGTTTCACAGGCTCAGCTGGCGGAGCACAGATCTGAGTAACGTGCAAACAGTGACAGCAACATGATTCCTGCACTGCTGAGCAACTGCCTGCCTATATTCCGAGAGAGCTCAACCTGTATACAGGGAATTGCTATGGAAACACATACGGAGACATTATGGGAGCTAGTTTTAGGGTGAAACTAGGAAAGTCTTGGTATGCTAGGGAGAGAAGCGGCTATGATATTAAAGTACATAGTGAGAAACTAAAGGTCGGATGCAGTTCTGCACATCTCACTCGCTCAGTCATGCCGGGAGATGAGCTAGTGAAATCTGCCGGTGGACTCCTTCCAAATGCCTTGTTCTCTCATTATTCTGTTCATCCCAGAAAGAACATCACTTCCCAGAGAAGATGTTGGTGTTTTTTATTTTTCTTTCATCCTACTGTCTATTTTTCATGTTAGATACAGAGGAAGAAACAGAGAGATAAATGTTTTAATTTGTTGTTCCTTTTTAAATATTTTCTGTTTGAAGATAGGTTCAGAAAGTTCATCAAAAAAGGCATAGGATGATGAAGATGATGTGTAAGATCACAAGAAAAAGGGCAGGAGAGTTCTGGATCAGGAAGGGCAAGTAGATGCCAACTAGTTCACACCATCAATTTAAAATAAATATCTAAGTAAGTTGAGACTTGGGAAATGGCATTTGCCTAAGCCCATGAAATCTAATAGAGGTAAGAACTGAGGTGTCCTGACACCCCTTCCAAGGCTCGGGAACTGCCACCCCTATGGCTCACCTGGCCCAAGCACAGCTCCAGGACTACATTAAGGACTTTCCAACGGGAATCTATCTGCACGGTGAAGGTGAGAAATCCCAAGAGCAGGGTTGCCAGACAAAATCAGGAATGTCCAGTTGAATTTGAATGTCATACTTAAAACAAAGTGTTTTTTTTAAGTATAAAATATAAGTCCCAAACATTCTATGAGACATACTTATGTTTAAAAAAATTATTTATTGTTTAGCTGAAATTCATATTTGAATGAGGAGCCTATATTTTCACTTGTTAAACCTGACGACCCCACCCAAGAGTGACATTAACAGAGACTCACAAATACGGAGTGGACCAAGAAAATGGTATAATTCATCAAGAGAATAAGATAACTTTAAGAAGGAGTTTTTGATTTATGAATTGCTAGATTTGGGATGATATTCCCCTCATAAAAAATAAAGGTCCTATTTTTAGAATAAAGATTATTAAATGAGGTTAATAAGGTTATTAATAAGGCAATTAATAAGGTTACTAAGATAGCTTTAGCCGTATTACTTCATAGATTCACCGTGAGTCATTGAGATTTTACTTGCAATACAGTTAAAATAACAAATGAAAATGAGTGGCCATGAAACGTGTATATAAACATCTAAGTATACCTCATTTTACCCTCTCGATAATCCTCTTAGGTAAGTATAATCTAATTCATGTCTGTCCAATAAATGATGAAGCCAAAGCTCAGAGAAGTTAAGGTTAGTAGATTTCCCATAATATCATATTAATATTTTTTGAGAGTTTTGGTAGACTTCGTATTTAGGCCAAGTCTGTATGACTTGAAAACCCCAAAACTTAACTATTATATTTTCAATAGAATCCCTATGTTTGTAGGAATTTATGCTAAGAAATTAATCAGATAAGTACAAGATTTGTAGTACTAGGATATTAAAGGGTTGTTATAAATAAGAAATTAAAATTTTTAAATGGCTACCAATAAATTTATTCAAGAAATTAAAAATAGTACATTGATAATATACTAAGTAATAGTTAAAAGCGATGTATACAAAGATGAAACTGAACTAACTCAAGGATTATTTTTATAAAAGAAAAGCTTGACATATTTATCTGCAAGGACAAAAAGATGTTATTTTGAGAAGTGGGTTTATTAATTACTTTTAATTTATTCTCCATAGTTTCTAAATTTTCCAAATTTTCTATAATCCACAATATGCTTTTCTAATCAAAAAAATAATAAACCTTGTTTTTTACAAATGTGGTCAAATAAATAACTATATTTAATAATATAAATAAGTTTGTTCCCTCTTTTCTGGGAAAGGAACAGGAAGTGACTTTAACTGTTGAAGAAAAAAGAACATTTGGATCACAGTCAAATCTGAAATATAAAGCTGAATCCACACAGACAATGGATTAAAGAATAAGTTTTTAGTTTAATAACACATTCGAACATCTGTAATGGAAGTTTGTGGGATTTTTTCAGTTTTTATTACGGTAGCTATAATCCTGGATGGCTGGTTAGCCACAGTCATACCCGAAATACAAGAAAACAGCTGGAATAGAAATTCAGTGTAGTAACACCCACACCTCATCGGCAAGCATGAGATTTTCTACTCTAAATTAGATATCAGACTTTCGCAACTTTACAATGTCATATAACTGCAAAATTACAGTTTGTTAATTTTGTTAGACTTGTGGAAGTCTGCAGCCCCTCTTATTCTAACTACTTATCCTCGAGGCGTATCATTTCAGCTTGTCTTTGGAATACATTCTGATGCTTGGCGCCAGCTCCTTTGGGATTTAGGCACAGCTCATGCTGAACCGAAAGGTGATGCTGTGGATTGGACTCTGGGGTCCTTTTACTTCTCTTCTTTGCATATTTCCCAGGGTGCCTAATAAAATCATCATTGCTAAAGATCAGTAGTATCTAAATGTGGTGTAATTTCAATGCTACTTGATTTAGCAGACCGTTTCTAGTCACACAGAGGAAATAAAGGACGGCATTTCGATGATACTGCTTTGGACATTGGAGAGTGAGAGTTGGCTGCAAGTGTTGCCTGAGTCTTCCAGAACAAGGCTCATTCAAGCACTCCACTGAGTAAGTCATAATTTGAACAAATCCAAACTTGTCAGAGAGTGGAGGTGATGATGTCAGCAAAGAAGTCAAAATGAAAGCAGCCTCATTATTCAAGCAGGTTGAGAGTATTTATCTATAAAAATGGGAAGATACAAATGACTGCAGGAAAGATTAGCTAAGCATTTGGATCACTTTCTAGGCAGAAGAAGGCAAGTCCAATCTAAAGTGTAGAAGTTTCGAACTGCACAGCTTTTCACTGGCATTCCTCCTCTTAAAACTGGCCAGCACGGGAACCTATACCTATACATTAAAGTGTTACATGTTCCAGCTCCGAGTGGCTGTAGGAGACCTAGCTCCTAATTCAGTTTCTGACTTCACTTAGCTGTGAAGTAAAACCATACTGACTATGGTCACAGAGGCTCAGGGCCCATCTGGGTCTAACTACGTGGCTACCCTGGGTTTAGTTTCTACAGGACTGAACCTGAGATTGCTACAGCAGACAAATAAGAGAGGAGAAATCCAGAAGGCCAGCTAGGAAAACTGGCACTATGAGAATATCTCCACAGCAGCTCTAAAAATTAGGCAAAATTGGCCAGCTAGGAATTTCAGCTATGGAGGATACCAGGGTTTGGTGGGGGTGGGGGGTGGGGTGCAAAATTCAGAAGTCAGAGGTAAAAAGCAAGGTCCCCACATGAGGTCTGGGCCAAAAGATGATAGACTCAAACAACAGGTCCCTAGGACAGAAGTGGGTCGAGTTTGCTTACAGTTACAGTGCTAGGCTGACCTCCGTCACCTGGGATAAGGCACATTCTTCCTCTGGGTCTCAGTTTCTTCATTAGTTAAAGGCCATAATAGTAACTGCTCTACCCTTTCCTCCAAAGTTATTCAGAGAAGCAAGCGTGATAAAATTTCTTAAAAAGTAAAGAGTGAGGAATTCCCTACATAAAGTAATAAGCTAAGAAGCCCTCACCTCCCTCTTCACCACACCTCCACCCCTCAAATCCGCATCTCCAAAGAATGGCCTCGCTTCTTAGACTGAGCCCATCATCTGCTTTGGTACCCATCACTTAGTACTTCATTCAGTAGATATTGCTCCCTTAATTCTTTTCTTCCCTTCCTCTGGCTCTTTCTCTGTAGCATATGAAATGTTCATTACCTTTTCTAAAAATAAAAAAAAGCTTTCCTTTGCCTACATCAGTTATAACCTTATCATTTCTCAGTATTTTAGGACTAGTCAGCAATCTTCAACTATTATAACATGACTTCTGCACCCACCTTATTAAAATGACTCTCATTAGCATAAAAACTAATAATAAAAATTATTTCAATGGTAAACAAACCAGCACTAAATGATAATTACTAGGGTAAGCTCTATGAGAATATCTCCATAGCAACGCTAAAATTTAGGCAAAATTGTTTATTTCCGTTTTATAGATAAGGACTTGTGACCTAAAGTGTTTAATACTTTTCCCAAGGACAGAGAGCTAGTTCTTGTTGGAGCCAAGATTGGAACCCGGGTCTACCAAACTATAGATTTCCAACTCAGCATTCCTTCCTAAAGGCCAGACCAATTACACAGCTGTCTACTGTCCATCTTCCCATGGCAATCTCGACAAGTTCAAAATCAAACCCATCATCTTCACCTCTCTAAATCTGCACATCTACTCCCAGCCACCTCTTGCCCACCCTTCAAAAGGCACTACGTTCCGTTTCTACCTTCTGATGACCAAACCCTTCCCAGCGCTGCAGAAAGTGACTGCACACTATTCCTGATGTTGTCTTATTTTGGAGGAGCCTTCCATTATTACATTCCACAAATATTTATTGAACAGTTGCTACACAGGGAGTAGTTTAGAGTCTAGTGATACCAAGAGATATAAAACATGATCCCCATACTCAGTAGATATATAATTTATTGAGGCAAAAAAGACAACTCTAAACAGATGTATAAGTCACTTAGAGCCTCTGTTTAGTATGTTAACCTGCCACATAGTATAGAGATCCACTCTCTGGTATTCCTGATGGATGGTCATATTAATGGGTGTGCCCAGTGAAGAGGAATTTGGAAAGCCTGTATATTAGAAAATGATTTTACACTGGGCTAAAATCTCTCTCTTTTTGTTCTACCCTCTGATACAACAAATAAGAAATCCAATTCTTTTTATTTTCAGATATTCAAAGTATGTGTGAATATTCTCAAATATTTTAAGCCTAAGACTGATGGCCCCTTCAATTAAGCTTCTGGGTTTATTTGTGCTTTTGATTGGCCTAAATGTAATAATGATATAGCACATTATCATAATTATTATGTATTATTAATTGAACCCCACCATAAGCAAAGAACTATGCTAAGAGATGTATACATATAGATGAATAAGACATATCTCTTGTCCTCAAAGATGTTATAATGAATTTGAAGTGATAATAGACATGTACAGACCAGACATTATCAATGAAAAATGTACTAAGTTCCTTGAAAGAGCAATAATCCACTCTAGGAAGAGTCTTCTATCAGCTGTGATGAAGCTTGAAATAAGTAGAAGATCTGGAATGATTATAGCCCAAGAGAATGTGATAGGTACTTTTGCTTTTCAACCCTTCTCCACATTTATTTTACATACATACATATATTCTATAAATGTATGTAATATGTATCTTGAATTTATAATGCTTGAAAGTCAGGTCCAGCTTTGAAATACACACTCTCTATTTCTCAGAAATCAGAAAGTCTTTAATCATCTCTGTGCATCAACACCAGACAACGGTTCCTCTTCAACTGTTCTAAGACAAAAGAAATTCTCATATAATGTTCTGCATGTATGTATGCCTGCATGCTTAAGATGAAATGCACTCTCACTAATTAAATGGTTTCTCACTAATTAAATATTCCTCGACAAGCAAGATATAAAGACTGAAAGAAAATCAAAGAATAGAGCAATAAAAGGAAAGACTTTCTGCTGGCATTACTTGTCAGACCTATTACAAAAATCTGTATGTAAGAGTTAGCTTTGGAACTGTAGTGAAATTTCTCTGAAGATACCCATCTTTTGGAATAAAGTGTCAGGCCAATTCCAAATTCTCAAAACAAAGCAAAACAAAACAAAAGAAGCAAAGAAGCCACGGCGGAATGGAAATTTATTTTACTTTATAGGAAATAAATCAAAACAATACAAAAATAATGTCTCAATTTCTTTGTAGAGTACCATGTTTTCCTAATATAGATACTATAAACATTGGCAGTATATGTACTCTGTTTTTAAAAGTAAATAATAAATGAAATATTCATTTGGCATGATTTATCTGTTTCAAATATTAATATTAACCACTGGTAGAAAAATCAGGTAAATTATGCATAAAAACACAAGAGCAAATTTTCTAATGACACATAACTTTCACATAAGATGTTTAAAGACAATTTTAAAAGCAACATATTACCATATCATAATTAAGTGATAAACTGAAAATATACTTTTCCATTCAGTTTGAATTTTCTAAAGTGCATATACACATTAACAAAGGTCATCTGTATTGGGAAATAATGACTCTTTTTATTTAATTTTTTCTTCTTTGTGTCTTTGTGTATTGAAAAACCTTATTATCCTTTTAAAAAATAAATACTAATAGGATATTAGTCATCTCTGCTACAAGAAAAATGACCTTAAAATTTTAGTGGCCTTTAACAATTATTTATTTCTCAGTCATGCCAAATGCTGGAAACTGAAGTTTTTGTGGTTCTTCTCCATGTGACTTAACATTCTAGGTTAAAGGAGCAGTCCTTATTTGGAACATGCTGTTCTCACAGCAGAAAGAAAAAGCAGGAGAACTGGCCAGAACACACAGTGGCTTGTCAAGTTCCCACCACACACACGACCACCTGCTCACTTGTCATTGGTAGAACGGGCCACACGACCAAACCCAACTTCAGGAAACTACAGGAGGCACAGGAAGTCACATGGCCAGTCACATGGCAAGAAAAGTTATATAGTATGTAACCATGTGGGTACATACCCTTTTACTGGAAGAGACAGTGATGATTTGGAACAATAATAGCATCTACCAGCGAGTATAGCTGTTTCATTCTAAGGGAATTTCCAGACTGAGTAACCCGTACTGATCATAAAGGGAACATTAAATAAAACATACATGTGTATTTCTTATGTCTATAATGTAAAATCTATCTAGCCAGAATAAGCTCCTAAAATTCCGCTGGGGATTTTAAAAATATTTAAGCTTTATTACCATCTTTGAGAACTTAAACATGAACAACTGTGTTCATCAATCTTAAAAATATTGTCCATACACAATTTTATGAAGTAAAATAATGGGATAGAAAATGTATGAATATAAAATATTCAAAACAGCATCCCTGTTCAGGGGTCAAGTGGGCCATCAGCCTGAATAGTCTATCCCTGCACAGCAAAATGCCAAACTTTGTTTAATCCCAAAAGCACTCATTGAACATCCTTCTTTCAAAGAACTCAAACTCTCAAAAAGAAATTAAGGCATGTGGCAGTGAGACAGAGCTGGGTGACAAGGTCACAAAGAAAGATACCCTGGCATCCATACATGGCAGAGAGACAGTCCCTCCCTATTACTTAAGATCACTTTGTTGCATTTTCTACCACCCACCAAAACACCCCCACCAATTTTAAGGAAGGTCTTCAAAGGCCACCATCCAGCCTGACTCGGAGGTAGGTATTTGCCCACTTCATTAGGAAACGGGACCACATGTGTGCAAGCACCAAGCCACATGAGGCCATAGAAACCAATGTTTGATGTGAGGAAAAAATAAACTCTTAAGATGTAACGCTAGACACACCTAAATTAAATTCAGTAGCACCCCCACAGTTCCTTCTATGGGTTATATGGAAGAACCACGAAACTATGTCCGTGTAACAGGTATTGCTAGGAGACGCAGACTTAAAATTAAATAAGAAAAGAGGCATAATCATAAGTTTGGGAAATAATTTTTAAACTGCTTATAGTTTGAAGGCTGTTGTTATTCTCAAGTTAGAGCTAGTAGGCATAAATCAGGGTCTTTTTTTTTTTTAATAACAGCAAAGAACAAAAGGAAAAGAAGAAAAGATGGAATGGAAATACATTTTTTTCAATTTTCTTTTTTTTAATTCTGCACTTCTTAAAGGTAAGATTTGCTTTAAATATCATGCTCAGAACTGAAGAATATACAAATCTGGTAGTGCCTTCTTTTTCTCCGTAGTGTCAAGCTGCAACAAGGTGCTAGGAGACCCTCCATTGCTGTATCCGTATCATAAGCTATCTCATTTTTAGGTGGTTTACAACCTTTATAAAATTTCATCCTGAAATGATAATATAAGCTTTCAGTCTGGAAGCAATCTTTTTTTGTAAATGTTTCAAAATATGCAGGGCTATTTTTAATGTAAATAAATTAATAACTGGAAGATTGTAAACTGACTTCCATTGGGCAGTTCTGTGGCCTGGGTGAGAGGTGGGAGAAAGTTACCTCTGAAATCATGTTCTTCAAATGATTTCACATCAAAACAGAAGTTCTCCTTTACACACGTCTGAGTTCACACAGCATGATCTGTTTCCTCCCCCAAGATCTGTTTGTATTAATCATGAAGATCAATAGGATCTTCGAGACCCTGTTCAAGACCAAGTTCTTTTGGGATCGGCTCTTCTGCCTTGCAGATCAGAATTCCACACAATTGCTCCATCCTGGAGATTACTTGGAAGAACAGCTCACAGGCCAGTCAACAATATCAGAAGGGTAGAATTAAAGCAAATACTTTTAATCAGCCCGTGCTATGTCAGGGATAATAAGTGAACATCAATATTTTAGGAGCCTGCCCAATAGCACACACAAAAAAGTGTATACATATATTTAGATCTAAATACATACATAAATAGACATCTATCTCTGATTCATCCTGGACCTGTGTATACCCTTGCTCACATTTAAGAACATAGATGAGCAAATGATGAGACTAAGTCTAAGTATTTGATGCCACTGAGTCAACTTCTTCCTCTGACTTCTTGTCATTGCCAAACAACCCTTGAAGGTACCTTTGGTAAATGCTACGTAGAAAGGTAAGACTGCACATGTCCTATAAAAGGGAGCTAGATGTATGGACAGGAATCCAAGTTTCAGTTTCTACATGGCAATTGCTGGTTAAATGTTCAGCCAATTTTTGTTGCTGTTTTTGTTTGTTTGTTTTATCTCTTTAAGCCTTAATTTCTTCCCCTATAAAGTAGAAGTATTGAGCAAGATTCTCTCTAAAGTATTTTCAGCCCTAAAAATATAGGCTTCTAGCTTCTAGATGTTATTTCCTCCAGGAATTAGATATACGGGGGAAAATAATCAAGGCTTCAGCAACAGAGATACTGTGAAATTTTATTTCTCATTTTGTAGATTGACCCATTAGAAATGAGACAATTGTTCGTGGATCTATACAAGCACAGTCACGAAAAGTTTTTCCTGTGTACATCTCATCATGCTCAATAATCCTCACTTATTCACAGCTCTGTCTCCTTCCCCGGCACAGTATGTGGAGCCCAAGATGAGCTCAGCATATGCACTGAATAAAGACAACGAGGTAACCAACAGACCTGTGTCCCTGAAGAGTGCTGTCTTTATTTGGCGTATGTAAAAATCAGGAGAGAGAACATATTCGCAGCAATGTAAGGAAAAGGAGCTCTGAGACCACCAAGTTAGACTGTTGGTTAAAATGTGATGCTTCAGATCACAATCAGCGTAGTTGGCTGTGCGCGAACTGCCCCAAATATGTTATGTCCAAAGACACCGTTCCCTGGACATCCCCACTGACCTTTTGTCTCTCTGCCACATCACAGCACACAGCCAGGCTGAAGCAGAGCTCTTTGCACATCCGAAGGAATGGCTCCCTCAGACCTGTTCACAGCAGGAACTCAACATCTGCTTCTCTGTGCAAGTGAAAATAACACTTTCCATGCTCACCTAAAAATCTGCCTTTCTTGAGGTTCGCTCTCCTTTTTGAAGACACCTATTAATGACATCCAAGCATAAGCATCAGTCTTTTTTTTTTTTTTTGCCGCCATAAGCAAAAAGTGCAAGAATTGAAACCCACTGTTTTGTTTTTTATTTAAATGACAATCCACTGTGTATTTATTTCTTAATCAGAGACTATATGAAAGGGGCACCTTAGGCTCTTGTCATGTTTCAGATCTGGTGTCTTCTAAGCCACATATGTATTTATATGTCTCAATATGTAAAAAGAAGAAAGAGAAAAAGAAAGAAAAACTAAAAGGGGGGGAATCTCAGTTTCAAATAATGAGCATGTGTACCTTTTCGCCTCAGGCCTTCATACACAATTTAGCCAGGAAGCCAGGGTAGATCATGATTTAGCTTTTGACATCTCCTGCCTTCAGGCCAGGAGAGACTAATACCGATTTCTGACTCTGAGCACGCCACAGGAAAAAAAGTGAGAGAGAGAGAGGCCTTTTATTGACTAAATGATAAAGAGGTTTGTAATGATAAATAACAGTCATTTTATTGTGGAATTCCCCAGAAAAGATGCATTCTGCAGTGTCTGAAGGAGCCTAAAAGCTAAGGTTGGTTCCCTATGGAGCCGAACCTGTTAAACTCCAATTTTTACAGCCAGGGATCGGGGTCACAAATTGCGGGCACCTCTGGCTATTAAAACTGCAAACCCACTCTACATAGCTGTGGTGGCAGCCTGCTTCTTGGCTCAAGGAAAATTACCAAAGGCTGGATCCCAGGGCGGTTGGTGGAAGGTGTGACTGTCTGTCTGGTATCTGTCTGCCTGTCTGCGTCACCTTCCTCTGGCTCCACACACTCCGGTTCTGATGTAATTCAGTCCCTTCCAAGCTCAGGCTGCTGGAGAAATCACTGCCAGTTTTGATCGATAGTTTAATTGTAGACTTTGGGAACAATAATGGATAATTTGGCTTGAACCGTCCATTATGAGCAATGTTGTCTAGGAGAAAGCCTTCAAAATTAAACAAGAGTTGGGCCACATTATTGCATTTGTACAACTCACCCAGAGTTAAATAAATTCCCTTTTACAAATGCTGCCTTGGCATTCTGGTGAGTTCAATAAACATAGGGCCAGGCAGAGACAGGGAGGAAAGAAAATAGCAAATGGACCAAAGTTAAAACTATTTACCTGCTGCTTTCTTGTGAAAATATTATTATTATATTACCACAATTCTTTCAAGTGCCCTTTATATGATGAAAAATCCAAATAAGTGGATGAATTATTTTTCAGGGAAAGTTTTTTTCTAATGGAAATTGAAGCCAATGAAATTAAGAAAACTATACGTAATTTAGTTAGGAAAAAATTCTCTATAATGGCTTTAGCATTGATGACTAGCGTAGGACAGACTTCTCAGAGAAATATGCAAGACCATCTGGTTGTCAGTTGTTTCTTCATGAAGACACTACTGTTAAGAAATAACAAAAAATATCATTGCATATTATTTTTACTAAAATATTATTAAATAGGCATAAGAATATGTTAAAGTCAGAATTTAAAACATTGAGCCCCAAACCAACATTTTCCTATCCCTGTGGGGATTAACGGTCTGGCTAGAACCACCAAAGGGCTCATCGTTAGACACACTCACTACATTTAACCCAGAGACTCCAAAACCTACGAATCTGAAGACAGGGTGGAGCTCAGCTCCAAGGTTCAGTGGTAGCCTCTCTTGGTGTCTCACAGGGGCCTTTTCCCAAGGAAATGTCTAGTAGGAGATTGAAAAGTATCATGATGCAGGATAGTGGGACTGTATAAGGTTGGGGTTGTAAAACAGAGGCTCTAGAGACACCTGGATCCAAATGCCAGCTCTGTGACTCACTAACTGTGTGATTTTGGCAAGCAGCTTCACCTATCTATGTCTCAGTTTACCCATATTTTAAATGAAGATAATAATAGTACTTGCTTCATAGAGTTATTACAAGTGTTAAATAAATTAATATATGAAAAGCACTTAGAGCAATGGGAGATACATAATAACTACTGGCTTGAGTAATGGTAATAATAATTCTAACTGGTACTCCTAAAACGTGGTAGGTTGTCAGTTTCCGGCAATTTTATTTTTTTAAAAAAAAGTCTTTGTGTTTCTAATTCCTTTTATTTGGATAAAGGACAGTTTCCTTTGACATAATTCTATCTTTCAATTTATGTTTGATGCTAACCTTCTTTACTGAGGCCAACATTCTAAGTTGTTGGAAGATCAAGAGCAAAGGGTATTGTAATTGTCTATGGTGTTATCCTCTCCACCCAGTAGTGTGCCCTGATGAGTATGATAGTAAATTATCTTGCAGCTCAGTTGTAAGCTTTAGTCTCCACTAGTTCCAATCCCTTACATTCTGCACTTTTAACCACCTCTGGGCCACTGAGCTCTGTCTTCATACTCAGGGCAGCCCTCAGATCCCTGGATGGATACCAAGGCAAGAAATCATGTTTAAGAGGCTTGGTGGACTTTGGATATCAGCATGTGCTCCAGAATCAGATCACCCTGCCTAAGTTCCAGTTTCCACATTGACTAGCTGTGTGACCTTGGCCAGGTACTTAACTACTTTGAGCTCTACTTTTCTCATTTGTCAAAGAAGGATAATGATAGCTACCTCTTACTTAGATTAGTTATAAGGATTCAAAGCAATCAAGTACATAAAACTCTTAGCACAGAGTAAAAGAATGGCAATTGATTGTTTTCGTGAATAGCATTACATATTTAATCAATAAAGCTTTCAGCTAGCTAGACGCTAAGGCAGAATCCCATTTCTTCGACAGTGGCTCTGCGTTGTTCTTGGGTTGAAGTTTACCCATGTGCTCTGCTTCTCCGAATGGAGTTTGTGCCTATGTCTGTATTCTAGAGTTCCTGTGCTGATAATATGCCCAATGTCCTAGTCTTTGTTTAAAAAGAAATAGAGATCTGGCTCACTCTTTCTAGAGTCCACATCACCACTGCCCCATAAATCTATGCCATTTATAATTAATATTAAGATAAGGCAAACTTATTTTTACTAAGACAATTATAATGTTTGGGTAAATAAAGGTGAAGATCCTTAGGAATCAATGGTCAAAATCCTCCTGGAGGAAGAGGCTCCGATGTAAAGAGGTGCTATGAAAACCTGAATCATGACCCGAGGAGAGTCACCAAGACGGGAAAGTGGTTGGAAACCACACCACATAAAGAGCCATTATAAGAATAAGTAGAAGGAAATTTCAGGGAAGGATTATAGTTATCTTAAAAAGCTGTCAGGGAGAAAAGTAGATGATGTAATTATGGTCAGAACCAACACCAAGAGAAAGAAGAGCATCTTTCCAATATTTAGCACATTAGCATCAATGAAAATGTCTGCCCCAGAGAGAAGAGTTAGTCCCGGTCTTGGAGGCTTTGTGCTGTGCCCACACAGGGGTTGACGTGAAGAGTGTTTTTAAGAAGAGGTTTGGGATTAGTTGGCCCTGAATATCATTCTAAACCTCTGACTTTATGATCTGATCATGCTTCAGGGAATTAGTGCTTTTTTGAATCTCAGAAGCTAGTACTGCCAAACAGATTTGACGTGTAGGGGCAAGAAACATGCAAATATCCTCTCCATTTCTCACAGCCCCTGCTGTGGCTCAGGTGCAGAAGTTTTCTTCTTGGACCATCACAGGGTGGAGAGGCCAAAACAGCAGCAGCATGTACGGAAATCAAAATAACAGCTTCTAACTCTTTGAAAAATGCTTCTCCATCCCTAGTAATTAGGAATGCAAAAATGTTACAGTTTTCATTAAAAGTAACACCCTAAAGACAACCTCGGCATGAAGTGTCTATAGGTAGAATAAATATCAAAGTATTCTGTAAAGTATTTCAAGTACACTCTTTATTTGAGGACTCTTAAAAATCCCCTTTGCTCTATTTGAGAAAATCTTCACTCAGATACTTATTTTTCTTCATTCTTCAAAGCTCTCTTTCTCTGTTATTTAAAGGCATGAATCTTCCCATTGACGGAGATATCAAATGCCTGCCATAACCAGATTTAATCTGAGAATATCTTCTTCTCTTCTTCCCTTTGTAGACATTTGATTTAGCTTCACCCACACAGAAACTCAGGAAGGATAAGCTATTCTTTGCATTGTTATTGACAAATACTTACTTGTTATTGCAATAGACTATGACAATAAGTTATTTGCTATTGACCAAATTTTGACAGTGCCATAAAATATTTTAACTTGAACTGACATGGGAGTAGATGATCATGCAGTCATTTCTCCTAAATAGTACCCGGGGGTGACTACATACTCTTTTCTCAGAATAAAGAACCCTCCAGGGATTTGAGATGAAGGACCATTACTAACAAGATGTAACCACTCAGTAAGGTTTTTATGAAACACATTGTATTAAAATGCATGTAAAATTGGAATGTTGCACACATGTGCTGCCATTTTTGATCCTTTACAAGACAGCAAATTAAGGTGCTCACACGAGGAATGTTTGCTAAAAATACTTCTTCGTGGCCTCCTGACTTGGATGACTGACACATACGTGAATTCAGTAAATTAAACCCTGTGGTCGGAAGTCCTCAACCTGCATCCAACCAAACAGGAGGCGTGGCAGCATCCTTAAAGCAGATAGGCAATGCAGATTTGGGGCTTAATAAATGACTGAACTTTTATTTAAAATGCTGTGCTTTCCTTCTTAAAGTCAGAATCTTGGAAATCTGCTGATTTTTTTTTCAATAGTGAGTTAAAATTGCCAGTTTGTCCAAATATTTTTTTTTATTATTTCAAGGTATTACGAGGGTACACACATTATGGTTACACTTTATGTCTTTGCCTCACCCAAGCGAGGGTTAGAGGCATGCCCTTTCCCCCTACAAGATTCCCCGTGTCCTTTAGTTGTGGGTTTATCCCCCCAGCCCCCTAATCCCTGGTGAGTATTACGGCCATGTGAGCACCCTAGTGTTGATCAGTTAGTACCAATTTGATGGCGAGTACAAGTGGAGCCCATTCTTCCGATCTTGTGGTGCCTCACTTTGGATAATGGGCTTAAGTTTAATCCAGGAAAGTATAA
>CAUYSK010040138.1:0-32260 GCA_963575035.1 Avahi laniger | reverse complement strand
TGGAGATACCTCAGAGAGCTAAAAATAGAAATCCCATTCGATCCAGCAATAGCGCTATTAGGCATCTACCCAAAAGAGCACAAAACATTCTACTATAAAGACATCTGCACCTGAATGTTTATGGCAACACAATTCACTATCGCAAGGATGTGGAAACAACCCAACTGCCCGTCAATTCATGAGTGGATTATTAAAATTTGGTATATGTATACAATGGAATATTACTCAATCATAAGAAACGACAGTGATCTAGCACCTCTTACATTTTCTTGGATTAAACTTAAGCCCATTATCCAAAGTGAGGTATTACAGGATCAGAAGAATGGGCTCCACTTGCACTCGCCATCAAATTGGTACTAACTGATGAACACTAGGGTGATCACATGGAAGTAATACTCTCCAGGGATTAGGGAGATTGGGAATGGTAAACCCACAACTAACACGGGGAGCATTGTAGGCGGGAAGTGCATGCCTTTAATCGTCACTTGGATGAGACAAAGACATAAAATGTAACCATAATGTTTGTACCCTCATAATACCCTGAAATAAAAAAAAAATTTGGGGGAGGTAGAATTCAGAGAAAGATTTCATTAAATACATATTTGATCTGAATATTATTCTACTCAATCATTCAAAATTGATCCCAAATACTGGTTAATGAAGTTAAGAATAATTTTGTTTAAACTTTAATGATATCAAAATCCCTAAAAGTTTTTTAAAATTATGATTTGACTTTGTGATATTTTTAAAAGTAGCAACAAAAGTGGAAAAAATAGAAGAAGATAATAAAATAACTTGGCAGAGAGACATTGTATAGCACAGATCTAAAAATCTAGTATTAGGGACAAAACCAGAAATTGGTCACAAAATTTATGCATATGAATGATGCTTTTACAATCGATGTTGATTTTTCTGATGAAAAAAATATCTTTGAGATAGCCATTCCTTGTTAAAACTATTATTGATATAGCTGATAATTTTAAAAAGGCCTTGTGTCAGTTTGGTATCTCCACAAAACTGATGTATAACAAACAACCACAAACCTCAGTGACATACTACAATATGCGTTTATTTTTTACAAGTCTGAGTATCAGTTAGAACTTGATTGATATTGACCAGGCTTATTCTTCTGTCAGTGGGTCAACTGACTCATTCTAGTCTGGGACATCTATATTAATAAATTACTATATTTATAGTAAGTCAATCATGTATGTGCCATCAGAAACAGCTCTACATAAATCTTTCATAACATATTATTTTAGCTAAATTAGCTGTAATGTTTTTAATTATTCAAAATTTCATCAAACAAATTAAGAATCTGGGAAGCACATAGAAATATACTTTATAAATTTTCCTAATGAAGCAAAAAAATTAATCACTTTTAAGCGAACGTCATTTTTAATCCATCTGGCAGAGGCTGTTAAAACACAGGAGTAGAGTCACACAGGTCTTTAGTAAGAGTGTGTCTGTATATATGTGTGCGTGTATATATGTATTGATAAATAGATATAAGATATATATATATAAAAATCTATGTAGCCAATCTATTAAATGATGGAATTTTTTGTAAACAAATAGTTATAAAGATGTCCACAGTCTTTTGTGTAAGAAACTTTCTTCTGATGACATTTAAAATGGAATTTGAGAATTAAGAGAGAGAAAATGTGTCATGAAAACATTTGCAAATGGATCAATTTTTTTGTCTTAAAATACATGGACATGTCCTAATGGACCAAGGTCACTGTCTTAAAAGAAATGGAAATGTCCTAAAGGCTTAGTAAACTAATTTCTTCCACAATGCAGAAGTGAATTAATAATAAAATCAAAGAAATTTAGATCCAAATGGAACTTAGAGAAAATTTAGTCTAATTTTCTAATGAGAAAGTGAATCCCATTCAAGTTGTACCAATAAGGTCACAAATCAGAACCAAGGCCAGAACCCAGATCCTTTTTTTCCCAGCCTGATGCCCTTTGGCAACTTCACGCTGATTCTGAGAGGAGAAGATCCTCTCAAGACAATGCATTATTCTGTTGCTAATTCTTTGGGCTCTGAGTCTGTAGCCTTGTGAGGGGGAATTGATGTCACAGCTCAGCAGACAAATCTGACAAAATATATGCAATTTTTTTCTTCAGTGAGCCACCTACAAAGAATTTCTGATACTAACAAGTGTAGCTTGAATGTCACAATGTGCCAGGCACCCAGGGTTGTCACTGCCCCCAAATAGCAGAGCTGTCAACACATCTTGATTTCCTCTATAATTAGAGAGATTTAGTCTATTAACCACTTGAATGCCCAATGGACAAATAGTATATTCATAAGGCAGCACCGGTAGCAAGAAATGAATTCTGAAAAATTACTTCTAAAAACAAATCAAACTAGATTTATCAGACACATAGATTCTTTCACAAGCACTTCTGAGAGAGTGGTTACATAGTGCTAGAAAAAAATGTTGATCAATTTGAGTGAACCAAACACCAGTCAATTATGTAGAAAATAAGACAACTGATTGAATTAATTGCATATTTGTCTGAATCAACAGTAATTAATATAACTATTCTGTTATTCAATCAGTAAGATTTTTCTCACCATTTGAAATATATCTTTGTGGCATTTTCTTATTGCAAAAGTAATGTGCATTTATTTCAAAATATGCAAAAAATATAAATATAAAAAAATCATATTTGTGATCTTATACTCACTGTTAACATTTTGATATACATCCTTCCATGCTTTTTTCTTGTATATATCTAAAACATTCTACATATTGTTTTGTAGTCTAACAATTTTTCTATCTAAATTAACTTTCTGTCATTAATTATCCAGAAACGAATTTAATATCTTCATATTATGAATGAATAAAAAAGGAATTAAGCTATTCTCTGTGTCTATACATATATGTGTTCAACTTTTTAGATAAATAATGGCTCATTTAAAAAATATTTGACACGTATAACCCTTCCAATATTGGAAAATCAGTGTCTCAATTGTCTAAAGGAAGAAAAGAATAGATGAGAACATTGAATTTGATTGGCTTTAGTAGGAATATTTTAATACCAAAGTTTGAACAAGTAAGTTTCTATTAGTAGGATATTAATTGAAAAGCTTTTCAATTTTGAAACAAAAGCGTATTATGCTCTTAATTTTTTGTGTTTTTTCTGTGAAAGAGAGTTTAGGACTCTTGTAAAAATTATAGCTAATAGTGCACAATTGGAAATAGCAGAGGTACAAAGATAATAAAAATAGTGTCATTAAGAGAGATTTAAATGTCTGTGACTTGAGATACATGGTTTTTTACATGAGATTAAAATACATATAATATTTATGTTATAAGAACTTTAAAGCAATTTTATTTAACTTTTGTGTCAACTTAATAGAAGAGCATTAATTATCACGTTATTACTACTGTCATACAGATTAAGAAGCCACAGTTCTAGAATATTAAATAAACTTCATGATGGCTAGGATCCAAATCATGCATTTGCATGTTACTTATATACTAAGAGGAAATTAGGTAATTTTACTTTTTCTTTGATTTTGGTGACAGAGATTAGAGTTATGAAGAGTTATTATATGCTCCTCCCAAATATGGCCTATCTTGGAGCATGTTCTATGTACACTTATAAAGGATATGTATTATGTTGTTGGATGAAGTATTCCATAAATGACAATTAGGTCAAGTTGGTTGATAGTGTCGTTCAAGTCTACTATCTTATCGCTTTTTTGTCTACTTCCTGTATCAACTACTGAGAGAGAGGTATTGAAATCTCCAATGTAACTGTAGATTTATTTATCTCTCCTTCCGATACCATGAGGTGTTTGCTCCATGTATTTTGAAGAACTGTCGTTACATGCATAAATGTTTAAGATTATGACCTCTTGAGAAATTTGCCCTTTATCTTCATTAATGGTTGTCTTTATCTCTGGTAATATTTTTTTGATCTGAAATCTACTTTGCCTGGTGTTAATATAGCCACTCTACTTTCTGTTTATTAATGTTAGCCTGATACATCATTTGCCATTTTTCTACTATTATTATACTTGTGTCTTGATATTTAAAGTTTATTTCTTGTAGGCAGCTTACAGTAGGGTCTTGCTTTTCTGTACAATTTTGCAATCTATACCTTTTTATTAGGCTGTTTAGATCACCTTCAGTTAACATAATTATTGGTACAGTTGGAATTAAATTGTCCATCTTGTAAATTATTTTCTATTCTCTTCATATTTTCTTGATTTTTTATTTTCTCTTTTTTTGTTTCTGTTTAGTTGAGGAGTTTTTTATGATTTCACCCTTTTCTCCCCTGCTGTTTAATTAACTATGACTTATTAACTATAACTTTGGTCATTTTAGGATTTATGGCACACATCTTTAACTTATCACATTCTGCTTTTAACTGATACTACTTAATGAATTATATAGTAAAGTTACAACTGAATACATTTATTTCTCCTTCTTGGCCCTTTGCTTGGCTCTCATTTATTTTACTTCTGTATATATTATTAATACAGACTCCACTTTGGCAGCCTCTAGGGGTTTCTTTCAATTTTCAAATGTTAGCAATGCATTTTAAAAAATGTTATATATTCTTCAGAATTTCTAGGAATTGAGGTGTTTTCATAGTATGTCTATCATATTCCCAGAAACAGAAATAGAAGAAACTGAAGTATATAAAAAATAAGAAAATGTGGTACTCTAATCAATGCCAGTAGTCCTTGAGTAAATACATGCACACAAAAGGTAGAACTACTAAGAAATTTTTGAGGGTCAAATGCAGTTCCAGTGTTCAAAAATAGGAACATGAGGCCATACACTGGACTGAAGAACATATAATCAGTCTCAACAAGAAGAATTGAAATAGTCAAATGTGTCCATTCTAAGGGAATAAAACTATGGGCTATGACACAAAGCTGCATATCTGTGGTATGTATATCATTAGATAGTCTCACTTATTAAAGAGATAATTTAAGGAATTCCAGTATGACAGTTAATCAAGCTAATGACTCAGTTTTTCCTCCCAAACAAGTAATAAGTAAGCGAGGAAAGCAAATTCTAGCAATAAACATATAGCTACAGCACTAAAAGAAAAAATAAAGAAACAGAAAAATAAATACAGTCTTATAACATGATCATAAAAGTGACATGTAAATTATATACCAAAAGTTCTAAAAATCAGTGCATAGCTACTCCCAGCAACATTTCCTTTTCCACCTTCAAGACTAGGGTGCAAAACTGAAAAGAGAAACTTTTGAATAACTTCACTCTTTGAAGAGAGGCGGAGTGTGGATCAAAATAAAATGGTGAAATGACTCACAGAGTGGAAGCTCTTACACACTATCACAATAACCTATCAAGACTAATAAAACTTCCAACTTTCTATTTTATTGTTATGGATGGAATAGGTTACCCCAGGAGAAAAGGCACATAGCAATTCACAATTGATAGACTCCTTACTTGTGGGAGTTAATAGAGTCATAGTCAAAAGTCAAGATTTTACCTATGTTCCCTTCATTTGGTTATGGTGGACGTGAGGATAGATATTCAGGAGATGTGAGTAAATTTACGTTGCAGAAAAACGCATTCCACTTTTTTTCTATCAGAAGGAATCTTTGAAATTTCTTTCTGAATAACTGTAAAAGTCTGAAACCAGAAAGCACCTGTGTCAATGCAGGAATATGTTAAAAACACCCAAACATGCTGAGTGATCTTACTTCAAATATGTAATGTTAGCTGATTAATCATTCCCTTAAGGATGCCTGCAATACTATGATATTGTTTTGCTTCTCTCAAGTCCTATTCTCTTAGATGATTCTTCTACATCTTCCCTCTCCCTTTGAACTGTCCAACATTACATCCTCATTTTCACTCTTGGCTTATGGTCTTGAATCTTATTTCACTGAGAAAATAGAAGCAATCAGAAGAGACTTTGTACACTTTTACACCATCATCTTTGTCAACATAGTGATAATGGCGTCCTTATACTCTGTTTCTTGTCTTGTTATTACGAATGAACTGTACTTTCTCCTATCCTAAGGCCAACGCTTCCATTTCAGTAATAAACGTTGTCTCTGTGTTTTGTATTGCTATAACAAAATACTTGAGACTGGGAAATTTGTAAACAACAGAAATTTATGCCTCACAGTTCTGGAGGCTGGAAAGTACAAAGTTTCAGCATTGTTATCAGGTGCAGGTTGCTCTTTCTGCTTCCAAGTGGGCACCTTATTGCTGTGTCCTCTGGAGGGAAAGAATGCTGTGTCCTCACATGGCGGAAGGCAGAAGGTAAAACGGACAAACGGTAGTTGTGTACCTCTTCTATAAGGTCATTAATCCCATTCATTAAGGGTGTGCCCTCTTGACTAAATCACCTCCAAAAAGTCCCTCCTCTTAATACTGTTGCATTGGAAATTAAGTGTCATAAATTTGGAGGGTCACAAACATTCAAACTATAGCAGTGCCTAATCAAAAACATTGCTTCAGTAACTGTTCCTTCTCTTTTCTGCTTCATTTTTTTCTGCTCCACTGAAGAAGTATTTTACCTTGGAGTTGATTTAACTGGGTTTAAATTCTGGCTCTCTGATTTACTAGCTATGTGAATTTAAACAAGTTACTTAATCTGTTTCTCAGTTTTATTCATCTAGTTAAAGGGGAGGAAAATAACAATATTCAATTTATGGATTTGTGGTTAAAATTAAATTAATTCTTATATATAAATTTATACAACTGGTACATTTTAAGTGCTAAATATTTTTTACTATTATTTCAATAGTATAAAATTTTTGTGATATTAATATTTTCTGTCAATATATATAACCTATTTTCTTTGTTTCTGCTTTGCTTTAAAGAAAATAATCACTTCTTAAAATGATCTACTAATGTGACAATCCTGTCTTATTAGATTACATCCTCATTCTTCTAATTATAAAGAAGAAAACTCTTGCAATCACCTGTGAATCATTTTTTTCTCCCACAACCCATGTTTGGTTTATCAGGAATTTCTTTAAGCTCTATATTCAATATTCCTCCCAATCTTTTTCTTTTGAATACACTTTAGTCTGAATTTTTCTGGCACTATTACACTAAGACGACTTTTTCAAGACTGTCAAGAACCATATGTTGATAAATCTTATAATAAATTCTGAATTAACATCTTATTTGACCTAATGGAAGTACTTAACAAAATTTCCCATGCGTTCTTTTTGAAACTTTTTAGCTTGCAGTTTACCACTCTCGATCTTGATTCTCCTGCAACCTGATCTATTCTTTTTTGCTTTTGGCTGGATGATTTTTCAAATTTGTAACTTCTAAATATGGGAGTGATCAGTGCTAACTCCTTAAACCTCTTTTGTAGCTATTGTATCCATTCTCCTAGCTTTAATTCTATCTATAGTAGTTATAAATTTCTATCTTCAAGCTGAAGACCTGAACTCCCAACTCATCTGTTCAACCACTTCTCTCAAATTCTGCTTGGATATTAAAAAGAAGTCTCAAACATAACATTTCTAAAATCCAACTAATGACTCCACCTTTCACCTTCATTCTCTACACATGTTCCTGCCACTGCCTCCTTGATTCCATCATTAAATTCTCTTTTTCTTTCATAACATATTTTGGTTCCATTAGTAAATCTTGTAGGCTCAAAATCAATACATTTTCTCCTGCTTCTATAGCTAAAATTGTTATCTACAGTGCTAATATCTCCTTCTATGGATTATTGCAGTAACCTCTTTTCAGATACCTTTGTTTCTCTCAATGCTCACTTGAAGACTATTCACGAGACAGCAGTCAGCATAACTTTTTGAAATGCAGAATAAATTATAGTATTCTTCTGTTCAAACCTCCTCCATGGATTAAAATCTTACTCAAAATAAAAGTCAAACTCTTTACAAAAGCTTTGAGTAATCCATAAAAGGCCTGTGATCTAGCCTCCAACTCTGTCTCTGACTCTCCCTCCCTTGACTATTCTGCTGTTTGTTCCGCCTTTCCCAGTGCAATGGTCTCCTTTATGTTTCTTTAACTTGTCACGTTGCAGCTGTAGCATCTTAGCATTTGGACTTTCCTCTGCCTGGAATATTTTTCTATACATCTTCATGCCTCCTTCAATTTCTTTAAATTTTTGCTCATATATCACCTAACTAATTAGAACATCTCTGTAAAACAGCAGATTTTACCATATGCCCTGTATTTCCAATTTCTCTCTCCTCTTTATTTTTATTCATATCACTTTCTGGCCTACTATGCATTAGTTGCTGATTTTCTACACATTCACTGAAATGCAAGCTCCAAGATAGCATATTTGTTATCACATTTTATTCAACGTTATAATTCCAATCCTATCTGGAATAGAACACAGGTAGGTTTTCAAAAATATTAGTATTATTAATAAGCAAATGATATTTTCATCTTTCATGCCTTAAATTCAATAAATTGGGCTAAGAATAATTAATGAAGAAATAAAATGATATTGATACAAAAAGAGTATAGCAATAAAAATGTAATTTTTGAAAATTAGGAGAGGAAAAGGAAATATCAAAGATAGCTGTGAAGGAAAAATACCAGTCCTCCAAAGACAACCATGTCCTAATTCCAGAACCTATAGATATCACCATATATGGCAAAAGGAACTTCACAAATGTGATTACATGATTCCTTAAAGGCTGAGAACCTCTCAAAGCTGTGGTCAAAAAGAGATATGCCAATGAAATAAGGGTCAGAGAGTTTCTGGCTTTGAGATGGAGGAAGGAGCTGCTTGTCAAGGAATGTCAGTAGCCCCTAAAATCCGGAAAAGAACAAAATGGATTCTCCTCTTGAGACTCTAGAAAGGGACGTGGCCCTGTAGACACCTTTATTTTGACCTAGAGAGACCCATGCCAGACTGACCTACAGAATTTTCAGATAATAAATTTTTGTTGTTTGAGTTTGTGCTAATTTGTTACAACTACAATAGAAAACCAGTACAATTTCATGCAATAAGTTTAAAAATAAAGTACTAAATAAAGAAAAAAGAGCAAAAATAAACACAAATCACAATAAAAATGAAAATATAATAAATTTCCTGTTGTTAAATGTTAACATAGCCACAAATGCAGAGGAAGCCCATAGCATTGTTAGAATACCTTTGAAACCTTATGAAAATATAAGAAAATCAATTTATAATTCATTATTTTCTAATAATTATAAAATTTTAATACTATTGATATAGACAGAAAATTGAAATAGCCATATAGGCATAGAAAATTTATAAAATTATTCACATGTTTCTATAATCTACTCCACACCGACACCCAAATCATCATACCCAGAGACTTCAGCCATGAATACTCTATAGTATCCAAAAATGAAATAAATTAGCTATTATTTAAACTATTCCAGATCATATAACAGAAAAGATTTAACATTTATGTCAACCATAAAAACAGCAAAAATCAAAAGCAAAATATAAGTCATGTTAATGGAACAAAGAAGAAAAATATGCAAAGTCATATTTATTTGAAGTTATTTTTTCAAAACATTTAACATCTTTCTTACTTTAAGAAAAATAAAATTTTAAATGTAAATAATATGAAATTCCTATTATAAAAGACAAAAAATTCCAAATAAATATACATATTAAATTAAAAGCTACTACCTTGAAAATGGTGATATATTAAATGGCTTTTCCTTATAGTCATAGAAGAGATGAGTGACAAATATTATATTACTTATTATTGATACGAAATTATTAGGCAATACAATTAAAATATGAAAGATTTTACAGTTTAAGACTTGTAGAGAATCTAGATTTTCATTATTTGTATATGTTATAATTTTATAGTTGGAAGCTCACCAAATCAGGTAAATAATCATTGGAAAAAAATAACATGCCCAGTCACAAAAATAATGTATTTGATCAATATCTTGTCTATGAAGAAACAGCTTCAAGTTAGAAAATATACTGGCAAAACAGATTATATTTTAAACATAAATAAAATCGATGAGGATACCTGAATATTGTATAAACTTTACATGAAATGGGCTGAAAATATGTGAAGAAAAAGGTAAAATTTTTCATAGGCATGTAAAGAAGGCTCCTTTAATGTAAGCAATTAGATATTGTTGTTCTCTTAATTTACATGAATAATGAATATTTCTAAAGCAAAATTTTTCTCATGAGAATATCAGGTAAAAGCTTATTTTAATCACAGACTTCAAATTTTAAAGCCCCAAATATGGTTTATTTGAGGATAAAGAAGCTTCTGTAGGTGTTTGTGACTAAGGATTTGGGTGTAACCCTGCATTAAATGTAATAGGGGATAAGCCCTTGATGCCTTTCTCAGTATACATTTTTGACAATAGTCAGTCATGCCCAGCAAGATAAGCATTCATAAAACTGTTGGTGACCTGGTGTTTTGAGGATAACTGTTACTCAGGCAGAGGACAAGCATTGCCCTCCTGCAGAGCAATTCTACTGTAAGTAAAGCATTCAGGATAAACATAATTATTGTCACTCTTGAGAAGGATTGTGGTCCCTGTGTGCTAAAAATGAAATAAAATTATGGACTCCCTTTTAATGCTAGTATAGAAGAGGAAGCTAGCAAAGGTCACTGATATACTGAATAAAAGTTGGAATAGCTAGGAAACATAGATTCACACAATGTTCTGAGAACTTGAGAAAAATAAAGAGAAATTTTCAGTGTAGCTTTAGAGATTTCTAATCCAAGATACTGGAGAACATAATACAGAAAAGAACATAAGAATAGACCACAAAGATCAATTGATATAAAAAATGACTTAGTATTAATATATTATACTACTACTTAATGGGAATGTATTTTACAACGATATGTAGGTAAGATAGTTTCAACAGGAAAAGGAAATAATTTACCACAATTAGTGTATGACGTCTGGTACAAAGCCATGTTTCTTTATGAGACGTGTGCTTTTCTATGATTCCATATAGAAAAGCTATTGGGGAAATTTGAGAAGTATTTTAGTAGAATTCAGCACTATCTTAACTGTAGGAATATGCTGAATAAATAAAGAATTATTAGGTTTTGTGAACAAAAATGGACCATAGAGAAGAAAGAATTTCATGCATTGTAGTTAAAGAATAGAGTCTTGTATTAGTTGTCGGAATCATCTAGCATTTTTGTTAAAGAGAGAACTCTAAATAAAGTCTATCTAAAATAGATAACATATCCAAACTTTAGAAAGACAGATTTTATTCTATTAATAAATAAGGGAAAAGTAATACTGTATATTTATATCAATCTAAAATAGAAACTCCTATCTCAAAAAAAAAAAAAATACAGATGTGGTAAAACCCGGGCAGATTTTTAGTAAACCCAAATCTTGAGCTCTGTGACGATGGGCTATTAACCTTAGATACTACTTAAGTATGCTAAATACATAAGTACCAATTTGATCTAGTGGTAATAATTGAAATAATTGAGCATAAATGTTAATAAAATTTCCTCAAGCTGTCCTAAAAGAGAGCAAGCACTGGTTGTAATTTTGAGCATATTCCAACTTCGGATGAGACATTGAAGAGATTTTTGTTATAGGGTTGATTGCTTTTTTACTTTTTTTAATGCGGACCTTTCTTCTCAGAGAATCCATACGTCATTCCATTAGAGTTTTTTTTTTTTTAAATATTCTGTCCATTTACCATGTATCTTGTTCTATATTCCTATCACTATAAATTTCCTATATACTTCCTAATATTTGAAAGCTTTTGATTTATAAAACTTTGAGTTTACCTTTAAAAAGTTATCTTTTCTTTTTTGGCAATATTGCAAATACTGATTATCTAGCATAATAAGTTCAATTAATGGTTTTGTCTGCCAAATAAAGCAAAAGGATCACAATTTTTCTCAAATTTTAGCAAGTAAAACATTAAAGCAGCCAATACCACCTCCAGAGCAATTTCAGAGGCATTTTTTTGTTCTTAAGTGTTTACGAAAAAACACTTTCCATTTAATCAGCCACTTTCCTTTTTAATTCTTTTTGTCTACATAATTAGGTGTCACAGATATTAGTCTAGTAAATTCTACTGATATTCTTCACAGTATATTCTTTATGAAGCATCTGGCAAGCAGTCCCTAGCCTTGCTGAGACTCAGTTGTAGTATCAGAATCTTCACTGGATTACTTTTCTTTCTTTATGATATTTGCTAAATGCTATTAAATAAGATCTTTACTGTATTTTTAAATTGATTGATTTTGCCAATCTAGGACTATGCAATGTTATATAATCTCAATTAAAGTTGCTTTAATATTTTTGAATCTCCTCAGAGTAGTAATTCTTTTACTGAGATCATGTGTCTACATAAAATATATGTACATTATGGCAATAGTATTTTCAACCAGACAAGAGAGTCCTCTTGAAAATATTTGCATGATTTCAGTGCTTGGTGTTATAGTAACAAGTTTCGATTTAAACTGTAGATGGCAATTGAAATGAATATCATATCAATCGAAAGCATCAATAAAAAAGGAAAGTGGCAGGTACCTTCCACATGAAGAGAATTCAGCCCACTCAAGATTGATTATTCTTGAATACAGCAATAAAACACCTCCAACTTGGCTTGCATATTAATGTCATTGTTATCAGGTAAAGGAATTGAATAAAGTACTGATTAATAAATAGCATATAGCAGATCAACATGATATAAATAATAAGTTTAAATATATGTTATACCTTAATACCATAGAATAAACATTACTTTCAAGTATCTATAAATGACCCAGTTTATGTTCACACTAGCCTAATCAATTATAGATGTAAGACCAAATCCTTTAGTAAAAACTCAATGCCAGGATTCTGAAACTGTGGGAGGGAGGAGCTCCAAACAAAAGAAGGGGAATACGGTGATAAATGTTTAACAGCCAGCTCTCCAAACCAAAACCGAGCAAAAAAAACACAAGCAAATGAACATAAAAAACTGATTTGTAGTGCTTACTGATTTCCATGGTATAAATACTTCCTTCATGGCCAATTTCAAGCTGCCAATGGTATATCAATAAAAACAAAATAGGTAAGAGATATACACGATTGAGTTGTAAGAGAAGTCTTCAGAACAATACTGGAAGACTTAGGATAAGCAGAGACCCCCAAAAGAGTCTTCTCTGGGCAGGAGACTCCATGATGGCAAGTCAATTGCCTGTCCACTGCAAACTGCTTCTCACATGTATTGCTCAATAAATTGTTGTTCAATAAATGAATATCTCAAATAGGTTACAATAATTCCTGAGCTAGTAAAATAGCATTTAGAGTACTTCCATTATTTCTGTTTTTTATACCTTAAAAGGGATATGGACAAATTAGAAAATGTATCAGAGGATATTGATTAACATGTCGATGCATGGTAATAGTATATCATGAGGAACATTGAAGACAATAAAAAAGTTTTGCTTATAGAAATGGAAATTTAGAAGTTACAGGATAACCATTTCCAAATGTGTGTCATTTTGAAAGGAATATTTGACTTTCCTATGTGTGGCTTTAAGAAATGGAAACAAAAAGGAGAGACTATAGGCAGACACCATTTGTCTCACTGTGATGATTTTTTTCAACAATTGAAAACCTTCAAAGACATAATAAAACTTTATAAAAATTAATGAATCCAGTAGCATTGGTTTAAAGAAAGAGAAGTTTGTTGAAAATCTTATTCTAGAAATTCAAATGCCTAGTAGAAATTTAGACTGCATGATCCCAAGTCTTCTGCATTATCTAAATTTTATGATAATGTGTAAATAAATCCCATAACAGAGACATGTAGATCCCAAAAGAATTGCTTGCTGTATATTTTTATAAAATTTTTCCATAGGTAAAACTGTTCCACTCTTATGCAGATGGATAGCAAATTGTCCCTCTATGTGGAACTCAAGGGGAGGTTGCTTAATTTGGTTTCTCAGAATTTTATTCCAATCCATACACACAACATTTAGAGAAAATAAACATTTTATTGCTATAATGTGAATATAAAGCATGTCTTCTTTTAGTATTACTATATGAAAGTATTCTTTTTGTCTCAAAATAAAAACATTCTCTATTTACATGACAATGAAATATGTACATATCATATATATGAAATGTGAAATAAATATTTTTCTAAATTTCAAATGTTTTTATACAAAACAAGTATATCTGAGATCAAAACATTCATAAGATGCATATACACCTCATGTTTCCTGATGGGGATATATATGTCTATTTCCCTACTTTATATATTCTAGCATTCTTTTTTACCCTATCCTGTGAAAATGCTCTATTGGCTGATTTTTGTTTTCTGACATAAAATACAGTCATTGTAGCGATGTTCATGTTTTTGTACATATTTTGCCAGACACATGATGAATAAAGCATTTCTTTGATAAAAACTAATTTTTGTGGAAAAACATTTATTACCTTAGGGTGTCAATATTGTCATCTAAAAATAAAGAGATTAAAAGAATCTAAGATCACCTCTATTTCTATAAACATATTATCCAAGAAATCATTATAATAGTTTATAAGTATTATTTGAGTTATTGCTATGTAGCAAGAGGTAAACTAGACACTGGAGATACAGAGGAATAAACCCTGAGGCATAGGGTAAAATTAATAGATACCATCATCTAAAGTGTTATTAAAATATATACTCACCTGTGCCCAAGTTACAGTGTGGGTACAAGGGCACAGTGATTTACTCCTGCAAAAGGACAGAACAGAGGGAATATTTTTCAGTATAGGTAATGTTTGATCTTTTATGAAAGAGAAGTAAAAGTCACAAAATATTCATCATTTGTTACTTTTTTAAAAAAGGAATATATTTAATGAATATATAGAAGGCAATAGTTATCATATTAATAATTCATATTGTTCTACCTTACATGTTTAAATTATTTACAATATCCTTAAATGTCATTTACTTTCAAAATGATAAACTGTAAGATATCTGAAGAACCAATACTTGTTCACATAAATATTCTTATGATAATTCTTCCAAATCCAAAATTTCATTAAATCATTGATCAAATTGCCTGAGCCCCCACTAAGTATAATTTTTGTAAGCCCATCAGGTAGCAAATATATCTAAGAAAATCATGTAAAGAAACTTCCCCATGCTTACCAAATTCAAGATCTTTTGCTATTAACAGGGAAATCTGAATGTGACCAAAACATCCTAGGATTAAAAAAAAAATAGCTTCCATAATTTTCCCAGTTGAAGCTAAAAACCACCTGTCTCTCCTTAGTTTGCTTAACTTTTACCTTTAGCAAACCTTGAGGAACACTCCTTTCTAAAAACATAGTCTCATCCATGTTCAGTTCATGTCTCCAGCCTTTCTATCAGTTCTACTGGCTCCACCTTGTCAAGAAAACCACTACATGTTAGCGCATCTCAAATTTCTGCTTTAGGACTTTGAACACGCCTTATCACCCCTCCATCTTCTCCATTCTCATAACTTCACATGGAAAATTGGATCTCCAGCCCACAATCTCCTTCCTACATCTTCATTTCAATCTCTCACATAACCAAAAATTTCACATGCCATATTTTATTCCACAAAGTGCTTATTTGTATTTATTTCTTATATCAGAAAATGGTGGACCCATGTATGATATGTCCAGATATTTAAACAATATTCTTGTCCTTTCTCAAATGTTCACTTATGTTCAATTTACCTTCAAAATATCTTTTTTTTCATGTCTAGGGCTCTCCACTTCTACAGCCAATCCATAAGTCCAAATCACAACATCCTTTTAATACTATATATGACACTATAGATGCATATCATGGTCAGTCCAATCACAGTCTCTTATCACAAAAGCTATCTAAATGTTTTCCCCTTTTCTTCACTTTATTGCCCCATCCAGTTTCAATACTGTGATTTTTTACAATGCATATCTGGCCATGTCAACCACCAACTAAAATCTATTTGATGGCTTTCCATTTTTGTCAAAATAAGACTAATTCCTTTCATGACCTTTAAAACCCTGCCTTATTTAGTACTGCCTCCCTCTCTTTAGTGAGCCTTATTTGATATCACTCATATGAAGGCTCTCTACGCTCCAGCTATCATAAATTTCTTTCAACTCATCTACTTACATCATGTTCCCATGCCAAGGCTACCATACATACTGTTCCATCTGCAAAAAAAGGTACATTTAAAAAAAACTTATGCTTCACTTCTACTTAGTCTAACATATTAGGATTTCTGTTTCAGGTCTCAGGTTTCCCTAACCATCCCTATTCTCAGACTATAATTATTTCTGCTTCACTTTTACTTTGAAACACTTAATAAACTTGTCATTTTTTGCTCAAAAGTCCTTTTCTTAGGTCTACCTTAACCTAAAACATCCTATAAAATTTATACTAAATTTTAATTAGATATATAAATTAGTTTTTAATATATTAAAATAGGCTATATTATATATCTAAATGTGCTAAATTATCTTTTCCATGAAAAATTTGAGATTCATTCTATTAGAACATATACAAAAATATTTGTATTTGTACTGTATGCTGTCAGTGGCTAATGAGAGAGAGGGAGAGAGGGAGAAAGAGAGAGACAAGGGGGGAGAGAGAGAGAGAGATGAAGGGAAGGAGGAAGGAGGAAGGTAAGAAGGGAGAAGGAAGGAGAGAGTGCTTTACAATTTTTAATTTTCGGGAAAAATAAGAACAGCAAAAATAAGAATTTTATATGTCAGAGAGCTGCTGCATTCATGCTGAAGTGTAAGGAGTACTTGTTAGAGTGTTTTAAACCAGTCTCACAGCAGTAATGGTTAAACATAGTTGCCTGTAACAGCCTCCTAGAAGAAATTCATATATAAGATGATACATTATCTTCCTCAGAATATTGTCTTAAACTTAACAAATTTGGCCTGTTTAATGTATGATATTTAATACATATATTGATCTAAAATTCACTTCTCCTTAGAAAATAATGAAATGCAGAAATAAAGCTATAATAATGTATGACTCAAAACAAAGAAACAATTTTCACCTGAAATGTTGACTATTAGAGATAAGGTATTTTTATTTGCCAAAACTTGCCAGAAGTTATTAATTCTCAAATTCCCTTTGAAAATAGAAAAGGCTGAATATTCATTCCCAGAGAAAAATGTTTGGGGATTTGGTACTCATATTAACTGTTTGAGATCAATTATATGATATGTACACCGTAAGTTTCTTGGTATCTTTTTGGCCATAAGTCATTAACATAGCTTTCAGGAATCCTAGATGTACTCTTAAAGAATAAGTTAATTTTAGTTTAACATTTGCAAAAGGAATACTAAAAGCACAATCTCTAGCTTCTAAAAATTTTAAATTTCAATATAGCCATATGTATAATGTCCTCTTACATTTTTCTCTTTTTTATCTATATTCCTTTTAAATACCTATGGGCTAAGTGAAAGCCAAAAGAGAGGAAAATGGAAGATGGAGGTTAAGGTGGTTTGTAATAAATGGATATTATTAATCAAATCTACCAGATTATGGTACATCTATTTTATCAGGAAGGTGCTAGCATCTCTTTGTGTTTGACACAAAGCTGGTATAGAGATAGCAATGAGAACAGATGACAAAAGCTGTCTATAACATTACTTATATCCAAAACTTGAAACTGTAAGAATTTTACTGGGGAAAAGTTATCTTGGAACTCTAGTGTTAAATCATTTTGAATTAGAGTGTAATTTATGTACAAACAATATAACTTCAGTATAAATCCTCCATACATGTAGATCTTCTGCTGTAAAATAGAAAGCCAACACAGATTTGAAATTTTAAAAATATAGAATTTAAAACAAATTGTTAGGTTTCATTCTGAAAACGTTGGTTGTGGCACACACATGGTTGAAGAATAACCAGACACGCCAAAGTTAGGAAAGCAGGAAAATAAAGTTTTCTCGAGGAGAGAAAGATAAGATTACAGGGCAAGAGCAAGATACAGGTTTACAGAGCATGATACATAAGCCATGAATGATGACCGAACCCACTGTCGCAGCAGGGCAGACAAAAGGGAGGGCAAAGAGAGAGAGCTTGGCTAGGGTCTGCGTTTTATTTTATAATGACTGGAGAGGGATCTCGCTCGTGGTTCAGAGGTCACCATGGCACCACTTTGGACAGTCGGGAGTCACATGACCTGAGCCTGAACTACACATGTGGGTTCTAGGTCACTTTCCAAACTTTATGGTAACCCTGTGGTTTGGCCCATGGGCTAGAGTGCTCTACATTCTTTTGCAGCTGGCATGCCAAGTTGTGATTGGCAGATTCGTAGAGTATTCCCTCCTCCCCCAGGTATGGAGAATTAGGGTTGGGCAGGACCAAGATGGGGGCAACAGCACCCACTTTCGTCCTTAGGACACCCGGAATCCCTCACTATTTACTTAAAATTATCAGATTAATGATTCCAATATAATGAAATAGATGATGTTGTTTTGATAAAACTAACTGGAGTCTCAAAACATGAATAATATAGGGACGACCACTACTGTTGTAGTCAGCTCTGCAATAATGCTGGTTTTAAAAATGCAGATTTTCTCCAAGGTGAATGATATATAGGGAACAATTTAAGCATAACACAAAATCTGTGTTTGCTTACAAGTGATATCCTCCACGAGAAACACTACAACTAAGTGAATGCAGAAATCTGCGACTGGGTGAACTCAGCCCAGTAGGAATACACAAAACACACACGTGTCAGACATCTCCCAGCCTCCTCAGTTCGCCTCATTTGTTGTGAACTGCACCGATTATTAACATCTAGTGTAACAACTTTCGGACAACCCTCTTTCCACCACTTTACAATAACTTGTAAGCTGAAGTCCTCAGTTGTCAACTTCCCATGCAAATTTTCAAGGTAAAGTGCCATATTTATGCAATGTTTGTGTATTTCTTAACCATTTTTTCATGCACAAACCTATAGTATCATTTTTATTAGGTTCCTCTTTTTTTCTATGTCATTGACAAACTTTTGAGCGTTACATACCTAATCCCAAATTTTCCATAAATCCTGTGTTTTCTATGGCATGATTTTGCAGAGAGCAGTGATTTTTAAGCCTTTATGTTGTGTTAAAACTGACTATATCATGTACCTGGGATGATTCAATATGCCTATAATACTTCCATATGCAAAGTCTCTGTGAAAGCTTTACAAGTTTAGGGCATTATGATTTATACTCTTCACTAGAAATAAAGGCAGATTTTACATGTTTAGTCTAATTGGGTCTTTCCTCATTTGCTTAATAAAATTAAAGTAATATATTTTGACTCCAACTAAATTTGCAAATACAATCATGACTCAGTGGTAGCACTTGACTAGAAATTAATTACCTTAATGATTAAAATAACTTGATCACTACCTTAGTTATTCATTTGATTGTCTTCCTAATTAAAACATAATAGGATAAAATGTCCCAAATTCCCAAGTTTGCCAAGCCATTGTCTTGCAGATGCTGAGACAGTCTGTATATCAGAAATACCTCATTGTGTTTTCAAGGTATAACTTAGTACTCAAAGAAAAAATAAACCACTGCCAGGACTTCAGTTATACATTCAGATTAACCATGTCCACAGAGATATCGATAACCCCTTTCTTCCCAGATATTCTTCTTATCAACTTCACAATTAAGAACATCACTGATTTCCTAAATCTGGGACAGACTCATGTTATCTGGTTCATACAAGTTCTTTATTTTAGCTTTACTCACGATATCTTTTTAATTTTCTTATTTATATGCCCTCCAGTCCTCTGCTTATAAATCTGATCTGAAATATGGGCTTCAGCATTTGAACACCTCCACAGAACGTTGTGCTGTATATAATTTGACTCCTGTGATTGAACAGACTTAAAAACTTGCAAGCTCTTCAGAGCTTTCAGGCAAAAATACTTGTAACTAGAATTATTTTCTGCAATTTTATTTACTTCAATTTGCTCAGAGGTATTTGGTGCTTATGGAATAGTTTATGTTTTACGAGAAAAGCAACTGTCGAGAGAGGAGTGATGAGGTCTGGAAAGAAGGAAATCAATTATTTTTTGTGAGAATAATTTAAAATGATTGGAAGAAAGCACAATGCAACAGTCTGAGAAAAGTATGTCTTTAAGAGTCAAGAAATAAAATTACCAGGTTAAAAGTTTAATTCAAAAAATGAGAAAGAAAATCAAGGCTGTCTGGTGATGTCTCAAACCCTGTAGCACTCTGGCAGCAATGGAGATATAATGTGTGGAGATAATGTCTTCAATATACTGTCAATATGCTGCAAGAAATTCTTCTAATAATAGTTGTCTGAAAGGCCATAATACTTCCATGTACAAATACAGTTGTTTCTATGATGATTTAATTGGCATTAAATACAAAAAAATATAAAGCAATGTTAGAGTGGAGGTAGTAATGATAATAATTTATCAATTTTAAAACATAGCATTTGAGTTAGATCATTACTTGGATATTTATATAAACAGAGATAAATGAAAGAAAAAAAGAGTTTCATAAAATCTATTGCTGAAGCATGAGTTTTATATTTAATTTTAGATTCCTTTGTAGTACTCTTTACTGAAGAAAATACAATCATATCTATAACAAAATAATGCAATATTCAAATAATTACAACAGAAAAATGAGAATTTGTATTTACAATTCCTAAAAGAAATTATACAATATTGAAATAAATTGCTTATAAAGTATTTGTGAAAAACCAATAATACAAGAAATCAATTTTAATGTTGTTAATTAGTAATGATTAGTACCTAGGCATGGCAATGATAGTATGTATCACAGGTCACCACTATAGCAAATTGTCTGAAAGATAATTAAATAGGACAAAACATCTGGATCACCCAATTTACCACCCGTCAGGCTGAGGCAGGAAGTTTTCTGTCACTAATTCCTATGAAGTAGGCCAAACATAACTTATTTTTATTTAACTCATATGGACTTAGGCTTCAAAGTATAGTTCGTATCTCCATGAAGCCTCATTGCATAAGTCCAGGACACACTAAAAAATATAAATATTAAGACATTTCATCCATCAAAAAACACACATATATCTTCATTTTGGAAAGATATTAAGGACATTGCTAATATGCCAAATCACAAATTTTTTTGAAAAATAATAAAAAACACCCTAATACGGACTATTTCAAAACAAGAGATTAAAGAAGGTTAAATGGGGGGAAGTAACTTTTTGTTTTACTGAAATGATATATATGTGTATAAAATTGTGTATCTTGCTTTATCTACACAGTAATAATTATAGTAGAATCGGGTCTCACCCTTGTCTATATTCACTTCCCCCAATCTCCCTTATGAATCATTTTTCTTTTTCTTTCTTAAGTGGTAATGCTTTAAATATCTATTCAAATGTAGCCTTCTTATATTATTTTTTAAAATGTTTTGTGTTCTAAGTCTAGTCTTTTTAACCATGTGAAGGTAATTTAAATTATGCGTCTTTTTAGATTATTATAGTACCTAAGGAAGCCTCAATCCAGGAATTTCATATTTGTTGCTAAAGACAGTCAAGACTGTAGCAATGCCTAGGAGCACAAAACTAGCACTCGGTGAAAGGCGAATTTAGGTTAAGTGAGAGCAGAGAGTGAGAATGCTGGCAAAAAGAGGAACATGATTCTTCATGCTGTTTGTTACTCTCAGGATGTTCCAGCGTCGAAGGTGTGCTGGAGGCTTCAGTGATCACTGCATGTTAAACTGACTGGAAGTCAAGCAGAAACAACAGTGTAGCTTTAGTCAAAATGCCCAGCTTGCAAGGTTAGCTGGCAGTAGCTTTCAGCAGGGTCCCATCAAATGAGTTGTCACCGTCAAATTATTCTGAAGCCACTTCACATTCACTTTAGCTTTTTCTTGAAAGCAGAGAAATATGGATTAGACTAAAACCAGCTTAGCCTCTTATTTAGTATGACCACCAAGGTAAGTTGGGGAAGTAAAAATTCTCTCTATCTATCTTTCTCTGTCACACACACACATACACACACTCACACACACACACACAAACGCTCACACACACACACGTGCACACACACACAGCACCAAGGGCCTCCTCCTGGTTTTGGGTAGCCTATAGTAAAATACTAGGCAATTTACAATATCACAATTCACATGTATAGATGGAGAGGAAATTCATAAAAAAGCACATTATAAAATAGAAAACGGGAAGTTCATAAAAAAGATGAGATTGAGTTTTTGAGGATGATATATAATTCAACAGCACAACAACAACAACAAAACAGGACCTATAGTTAAATGGGATCTTAGACATTATTTGGGTTTTTTTAATCAATTTATGAAAATGAACTTAAGCCTCGGGAAGGTCAAGTGACTTGTCTAATGTCATAAAGGCACCAAGAGTTGTTTTTATTTTTCAGAATTCCCAGTATGTGACTCAATGAAAGGGAGTCTAATGTTCAACCTTTTAGAGTTTTATTTGTTACCCATACAATACTACTACTAAGGAGGTTTTGAAAAATGCTTTTTGTCATTATGAAAAAGTATGTTCATAATAAAAATAATAGTGCTTCCTATTAATTTTTATTTTATTTTATCTCATGTGAGAAAGAAGAAATGCTTAATTTAAAGAAAATTTCAAGGTTATTTGGAACACAAATTTAAAATAATGTTCTGAGTAAGAAATTAAAGGTAATAATGTTTATGAGTTTTTTCCAAGACAATTGTTTCAAATGCAACATAGATTACATAATGCCTGATTACTTAAAATATTGGAAAATGCAGATATCATTAAGAAAAAAATGAATTGCTAATTTAAATGAAGCTTAATGAATATTTGGGTTTTTTTAATTTAAGTGTTTAAAATTTTGGTTTCTCAACATTTTTAATGGAATTTCCAGTGAAAACAATGTACTAGAAACTAAATCACTGTAAGTTTTCTTTTTGTTAAATGGCATATTATGTACCTAATCATCATTTTCTTATTCAGGTATCAAGTTTATTGATTAAGTATGTGGCCTTCTACTTATATTGATAAAATTCTTGTTTTCATTAATCATTTCTGTGTTTTTACTCAGAATAACTTTTTTTTACCTTCATAGCATTGACAATTTATCCAAAATAATGTGGCATGCAAGGGTAATTTACTGTTTTATTATTAATTACTTTTATATTTTCCACCGCTTAACATAACTCTCCTGTTTGAAGTTGTACCAGTAATCATTTTCCTTATATACAGTCATGCAATACATGTAGTACATAACTGTTATCTAAATCATAATTGACATGGAGCATTAATTCCTGAAGAACAAGAAAAAGGTTAACAAAAAGTCAATTTTACGGATAGGTATAACTGATAAAAGAAAGAATAAAGACATTCTACGCAAAGTGGCACAAATAATAGTCAAAAACAAAAATGATCAGGAGAAAACAGAATCACAGATTTTTAGGGAAGGAATTGGGGGTAAAGGATCTTAGGTGGAGAAACCAGCCAATGGATAAGTCACCTAAATTGAGGTTACAGATAGACATTCATATTAGATTTAGAAATGATGATTTGTAATGCCTGTGAGAATAATTTGAGAGGGAAGAAAAGGTGGAATTTTATTTTATAGAATGCTGAAAGGAATTAAAGTAAAAAATGAGCATATACGTGTGTGCAAATGAGTGTATGTATACGTAAATATTTTAAAGTCTACCTCTATATTTTTAGCCATTTTGGCAAATTTATACCCTATGCTTCCTCCAAATTTATTGAGATCCAATGTCTTAGTGAAATTGATCAGATAAATGATCATAGCAGTAATTTCACTCTTGAAGTAATCATACTTAATGTTTTATTGGAGTTGAAATTTGAAACATGGTTTCCACATTTTTCACAAGGTGATCTGGCTATTTTTCTACAGCTCTATTCTCCCTTCCATTTCTTTCTTGCGAGTAGAGGTGCTTTATGGGAGGGTAATTGTGGACTACTGGCACAGTCTCAGAATCCCTGAATCACATAAGGCCTTCTTTTATTGGTAGGGCTGCAACACCTGATACTAAAAATGCTCATTACTTCCACCAAGTCAGAGCTCCACCCTCATCACCACATGCCATCAGTCACAACAAACGTGGACTACTCATGTATTAGGACTACTCATCTTAGATGTTTAAAGAAAATATGATTAAAATTTTACATTATTATTAAATCAATCACTTTTAACTTTTTAAAACTATGTGGGAAAGGGATTTTATAGCAAAGAAATTTTCAGACCTTGTTAATCTACATCAAGTAATTTCTCTACCTACCATTAAGTCTGGATCTAAATGGTTCTTAAATGATAGGTATTGAAAATCAGGGAACTCCATCAGAATTTTAATAATTCACTTAACATGCAAAATTAGCTTAGAGAATACTCATATACATGGCAACTTACAGCTGTAGGTTTTCATTAACACGTATAATAGAAAAAAGAGAAATCTCTGGATGTTAGTTGAGTGTCATTATGAAAAACCGTCAGGAAAAAATTTTTGAGATTCTAGATACCCAAAAGATTAGATGAAAAGAGATTGTCAAAAAAAGTGAAATGATGTTGTCAATGCAGTTTCCCCATATTCTCTTATCAAATCCATTTTGTTACAGATACCACCAAAAATAAAAGCATATTTCTAGGCTTTCTGAGTCAGGACTATGTGTTTTGTTGAATCATATGTTACCTGTCAAAATACAAACCTATCCAATTGTGATCCAAAGTTTCATATAGAAATTCTATCAAGGAGTCATCTAATAACACAGTCTTTATTTGAAATAGGCTTTGCAGGACCTGGCCTCAAACTAACTCAGTTACAAATATACAGAAGCCTATTTCTGCCTTGAGAATCAAATCTGTCATTGTTGTTCAGCAACTTTTCGATTCCTTCACTGGATTTCTACCACCAGTTTTTAATACAGAACTTATTTTTCTTCCTTTTGATTAATGAATTATTTCAGATTCAGTAGTATAGTAAACAATCCAAAAATAAACGAAACCAATTTTTCTTTATATTTAAACCATAGTTCTAATTACTTGTATGAAAGTTTTAAGAATTAGTTTATGATGGGGCTATAAAATATTTTTATTTCATGTTTATAATTCATCTTTATAAAGGGTATTAGAATCATTCACTTTAACCATACAAAAGCAAAATACAAATTAATTTCACAGTCTTTTTTTTGTATTTGTAATTTTGGGTGTTTTAGTTATTATTTTTTTTCCTTTTTAATTATGGATACATAACAGTTGTATATCTTTATAGGGTACATGTGATGTTTAGATACAGGCATATAATATCCTTTTTAAAGACTAATTCTCTATATTTTCTATAAATTTGTGTCTAGCATTGTGCTCAAAGCTGTTTTGAATGCTTAATATTAAAAATCTATTGCAGTTCTGTTGTAGAATATTTTCATTTGGACAAAATTCCTTGTGAAGATAAAGGAAATTCAAAATCCTTTGACTAAGAAGGAAGCTTGTTACCACCTGAATCCTTGTCGAACTAAACCTAGTGCTGAAATCAATGCTGGTCATTACAGAGCTAATGATGACGGATCAATTGATGGTAGCATTTCTGAGAAAACACAAACCTTGGCCAAAAGACCCTATTCTGGGAAGTCACTTTTCAGTCACTGAGGCAATATAGTGAAAGACAGGATAAAACTCATGAGGAATAAAAGCCGTATGTGCTACCCAAGGCTACATAGAAAGGCTTCTAGATTAGAAAATCTCCACTTAGAAAATGATATCTGACTTAATCTGATTCACTGTACAGACTACGATAACCATTACATTGAAACACAGAAAGAATGTAATTTTATTGCAAATTATTTTCTTTAATCCTTTAAACTAACCATCAACTAAGTATTTTTATCACTATTGTATGTAAGAATTAAAAAGCTAAAAAGAAGTTAGGCAATTTGTATGAAGTCATAAAATGAATAAGGAATATGGTTGGGATTTGAGCCTAGATTTGTCCGGCTTCAGAGTAAATATTTTTACAGCTATGACAGTGTAATAGATCATATAATTAAACAGAATACTTGGATAACAAACTGTTTCCTCAGTGTATAATTACAAATTGATATCTGGAGAGACTTGAACATTAGTAAATAAAGTTAGAATTACTAAATAAAGTTTAAATCTAAATTGGACAGGCCCTAGTGAATAAATGAGAATTATATAATCGGTATACATATTCACTATTTGACAACTCATAAAATAAGTTTATATTAAAAAGCCTATTGGTTAATCAATTCAGTGTGTGAACTCCTAGATGTCCAGCACAGATCTTCAACTTTTACAGAAATGCATACACAAAAATCTGATCAATCTTTTTCAGTAGGTAACAGTCTTATACTTGTGAGGCATCTAGATTCAAAAGGCCAAAGATCAAAATGGTGTTAGTTTTATAATAAGTTCAATATAAAGATTCATATTTATCTGAAGAATATTTTAAACTATATTAATACTTTGAAAATCCTGTTAAGAATAATTGTAACACATGAAATAAAATTACTACTAATACAAAAATTAAAGAATAATAACTCAAAAGTCTATTATTACTCAATATATAGTTTGAAATAAATATTTTCACAGCATCACAATAATTTACAGACTTTTTTTTAAATTTCACTTTGGTCTATGTACTAGCTATATTAGTAGGATAGTTACATGTAAATTATTTTGGCCCTGTCTCCCATCTATTCTTTCATTTTTCTATTTTTTACTTAGTTTTGACAAAAAGATAGGTAAGCTTTTGAAATGGGGGAAGAATGATGTCTGACACCTTCTCCTAAAAATATATTTGTCACAGTTTTGGCTTTCCATCTCAGCAGACAGACAAAGCTAAACATGTGGGTCACTGAATGCTTTGAATGCTGTGGCATGAATATAGCAAAACCAAATGCAAAAGCAAAAAACTCCTGCCAAAAGCGAAAGGCTCTCTTTTTTTAATGAATCTAGTTTTTCGGTAGCAAATATTGAGAACATCCACTTCCTGCCTTCTATCACAGATTGCCAATCATACATGAGCTTTACTCTTATCTCCAAAGTTCCCAGAATATAGAATCTAAATCCTTCTCAGGCTCAAATTCTTTAAAATAGTTTCTCAAAGTCAGGGGAAAGAGTAGGAGAAGCTGTGAGAATTAGGCAAGGATAGAAAAAAGCTAAAAGATGGAAGGTAAAGGCTAAAAACTATAAGCTACAGAACCTAGGGACATTGGCACAGGAGTAGGAAATATAGGCTGATACATGCACAAAAACATTCAAAAAGAAACCCCAAACACTCTTGCTCTTCAATAAGTAAAACTGATATATTTTCAGATTGATATAATTTGGATTTAGCCTAAGTAATTACGGTTAAAATGACCAAGTATTCTTGTACAGTTTATATAAAACTGGTACTGGTAGATGCCAAAGGAAAAGCAATGGACAAGCAAAGAGGAAATGAGTTGAATTTAGGGGCATTCTTCCATTCTCACCATCATTCTAGGACTCATTATTTTTATTTCCTCTAAAAAATTTGAATATTCCAAGTAAGCTAGAAAACTTTTCTTGGCTTTGTCAATCAGTAATAGGAAGTCACTTCAAATCCTCTTTGGAAAGGGGCAGAATATAGACATGTAAATAAATAGGTAAACTAAGGATTTATCTATTTAAATAAAAAGAAAAATGTATACATGGGCTAACTTATTAATCATAGGCATAAAAGTCCATCAGTTGTTTCAAGGCTTATCTAATGGCTCTGGAGGGGCTTATAATTTATTCAGCGTGAAAAAGTAGGTGTTAGGGAAATCAACTAAATAAAATTAGAGACATATATAGTCACACAGGATCACTAGTTCCCATGAAGATTTTTATGTGGATTTCTTTAACCTGCTGTGATGATAAAGCCATAAAACTGGAAAAAGAATAAGAAATAAAAACAATAATCTTTATTACTCATGAAAAAATCTCCATATTTCAATCCCAGAATCATGCAAGACACTATGAAAATATATCCTGGTTTCCCCAGGACACACAAAAGATAATTAATTCTCTCATGGTTTTTCCAGCAGTGGAATGATCAGGTACCACACTGCTTAGTTTCATAAATTCAAGAAAATTAGTATTTGCTTTTAAGATTATTTAGCAAGTGTCTGTAATTCCTCAAAGTCATTTTATTCTAAACAGTTTTTGAAGTGTATATGTGATAGACTTTCCATGATCTTCTATAATGGTGATTTCTATGATATAAAATATGCATTGCTCATATTCTTTTAAATAAAAAGTAAATCAAGCCTGATTACATGTGAATGAGATGATACTTTGTTCCATGTTCTATTTCTACAATTATTCTTATAATTCATAAATATTATGTTTCCAATCTTAGAGTATGAATAAAAAATGTAGTTATTTCTTCTTTTTAAAATTTAATATCCCTACTCTTTAATCATGAATAACAGATTGTAGGGTGAAATTTTTTATCTCAAATACCAATAGAAAATCCATATCTAAACCTGTATCAAAAGACACTAAAGTATCATGCTCTTTTACTTCATAATCTACTTTCTGGAAATACATCATAGGAAATTATTCATTTATACAAATGGGCCAGTTTTAGTAATGAAGAAATATTCAATACAGAATTATTTATGTCAGCAAAAACTTGAGATTAACTAAATATGCAATCAGGGAAAAATGGTTTAGTAAATTGTGAAATAGAAGAGAGAAATTTAGACACATAAAATCTTTTTGGAAAAATAATGTGCATTATGTTTAATGTCACTAAATAAATGAAAATGTATGCATGAGAACAAACACTAATAAAAATATGAAAAGTAATTTTTAAGAGAGATGGAATGACACTAATCTTCAGCACACAGATATGAATTTGCTATTACTGTACATGATTTTGACAATGAAAACTGATAAAGCTGTACTTTAATACTCTTGTTTTTGTAAAGGCTAGAAATGATTATTATCATGTTTTATATTATGTAAATAACTCATCATCTGTATGCCAAATAACAAATATACATCTAATGATTCACTTTGGTGTTAGGTTAAGTCTTTGTCAGGCCAAAATGTAATTATTTTAATCCATTCTTTTTCCTATTAAGATATAAATCAATATTTTCATGAAATTTACATATTTGATAAACTTCCATCTTTTAGCTTTGATTTCGCAACTGCTGTTTCATGAATCCTGACTTTCTATGTCAAATACATAATGCTAGAAAGGAACATTTACTGCATGTCTTACAAAGGCTCAACTGCTTCTGTTACTGCAGCTTTTCTGTATATAGCAAAGTTATATTGCAGGTTATGTAATTACAGAAGCAGCAATTATGACTGAAGGATTTCAGTATTGTGCAATCGTATCATGCAGTGTGATATAGTAAAAGTAAGGTTAGAAAAAGAAGGCAGGCTATACTTAAAGTCAACAAGCAGCCATCAACCTAGAAAAAAAATAGTGACTATGGCATGAATTATGACACATCAGACTATGTGAGGTATGCTTTTTCAACTACAACCATTAATAGATTGTGAAATTACCATTAAAGGAATCATTTCAAAATGGCAATATGTATCAAGTGCAGATATATTATGGTGTTAGTCAGATTTGGAAAATACTGCTGGAATTTCATTAATTGTTGTGAAACTTCACTGAACTATAAAGGCTTTTGCCACACCTCTTTCCATATCCCTTTTTATTTTATATATTACTTTAATATTTTGTCAAAGTAAGTTGAGAAGGTAATTAAGAACATTGAGTTCCTACTTGGCAATATGAACTTGAACATAACATTTAACTTACCGAGGCTTCAATTTTCTCATCTAGGAAACAAAGAAATTAAAGAAAGGTATTTATAACATTCTTTAATAGATCATTTTTAAGCTAAGATACCTTTTTTTGTTTTTATACATTGTAGTAGCATTCTCCTGACTTTTATTTTGTCGTTGTTTTTGTTCTTTTTTGAGACTTTGCACATTTATGTTTGTTTCCATTTTGTTAAGTAACCATACCCAAAATAGAAGTAGAGATAGGGAGAAATATCAGAAGCATTGTGTATGGTATACATGTGGTTCTTTAAGAAAAGGTAAGAAGAAAAGTAGAGGGGTAAAATCAAATGAGATAGCAATCAGGACTTAAGAATTTTAACACTTCCTATCAGAATCTAAATTCCTAGGGATTCAAGTCACATCCCAAAGCAGAACAGAATCATGAGAAATGAACATGAATATTTTTGCAAAGTGAACAATAATTTTCCTTAACCCACCACACTTAATACTATTGTCCCAATTATGTAATAAATCTAGACCACCTAGTTTGGAGATAATCATTCTTGATGTGTACCAAATGGAAATAATCTAACTAATTAGTCTTTTGAGGAAGAGGAAAATGACTCTCGTTTTGTACAACACTATGAATAACTCTCACTTCTGCTCTCTGCACTATTTGGTTGGAAAGGTTTAGTTCCCTAAAGAAGAATGAGGCTCTTATACCTTTACTGAAAAACATCAAATGTCCACCCAGGGTTAGGGCTAGCTGAGAACCTGTGGTACAAAGAATAATGCCCCCAGCCCCCAAAATGTCAATGTGCCCAAAAGCCCCAGAACCTGTGCATATGTTAGGTTATATGATGAAGAAGAATTAATAAATAAGGTTTCAGATAGAATTAAGGTTGCTAATCAGCTGGTCTTAAAATTAAAGAGATTATTCTGAATTATCCAGGAGGGCCTAAGGTAATCAGAACAGTTCTTTAAATGTGAAAAAGAGAGGCAAAAATTGCCAGAATGTGAGGTGCAAAGAGAATTTGACTGTTCAGAATTTGTCATTTCTGTTCAGAAAGGAATGTAGCCCTGTTTACACCTTCATTTTAGCCCATTGATATCCATTTTGGACTTCTGATATCCAGAAGAGTAAAATAATAAATATATGTTTTAAGTCACAATATTTGTTATAATTTGTTATAGCAGGTATAGGAAATTAATGCAAAAGGTTCTAGGGAAAAACCTGTTTATGCTGTACAACATCTTCATAGAAGTAACTGTTTTTCCTGCGTATTTCTGGAGCAAAAACTAACCCACTGAAGCTAAATTTTTCCCTGTAGTTGGGAAAATTGCTGAACTAAAGAATCACACAAACACAGATTTGACCTGCATTTTCCTAAATAGATATCTAGATATTATAATATTGACTACCATGATTGCAAACTTATCCACAAAGACCTATACCTATATCTAAACTAAATTGGAACTAAATGATAATATTCTACAACTCTTCCAATGTGTGCACTCTTGATGGGATGTAATTGGAGTCTCACTTTCAATGGCCTAAATATATATGAATAATAAAGGAATGTGAAACAAGATTGGAATGAAAATGAGATTAACCATCTGTTTCTATGATATCCATTTCTACATCCTTGGAAATTACTGAAGCTGTTATCCCTTTGGTAAGTGGCATGAGAGGAGGACAGGTTGAATCTAGGGCTATAAAAGATGGTACTTCTGTCCTTACCCCATCTGATCAATGACGGGATTTTCTGTAACTATATTTACTGCATATATTTTACATGTAACTATGCACATGATTATGTGTGAGTATATATAAAGAGAGTTAGGGAAGAGAATTACAACAGTGATGTGTATTTGATTATAATTTAAAGGGGAATAAGGATTGACTTTAGAAAGCATTCATTTGTGTATATATAGTATTTAATTGCTCCTGGAAAATGTCATATATACAATATGCATTATTCTTATTTTTCAAGTTGAACCTCCACTTTTAAGTTTGTGGAAGCCTTGGAGAAAGGCAAGCTAAATCAAACAAAATATAATTGATCATTTAAGTACAAATACTCTACCAGATGCTATACAGGTATAAAAACTAAGAATGTATACAAATAGCTATACTGAAATATAGGCTAGAATAAATTCCATAGGGAAACTACAGGCAAAGTAAATTAAGAGAAATGAAATAATAGACACCATTGTCAGACATTTTATGGAATCTGATTTTTCTGTCACATAGTGTTTTATAAATATTTGTAGATGGAAAGAAAGAAGAAATGAAGGAAGTCCTCATTTTACAGGTGAAGACTATAGACTCAAAGAGGCCAAGTAACTTACCCAAGATAATGTAGTTATGCAAACCTTAAATAATGAAATTCAGAAATTATGACTAAGCATAGAGTTTATACAAGTGCAAAATTGAGGATAGCCACTCGGTAAACACTAACTCCAAATGAATGGGGTCAGTGTCTCAAAGTTGAGAAAGTAAGGTTTCATTTAAGTAGGCAGATACAAAGAAGTTTTTGCAAGAATACATACATATTCCATACAAGA
>CAUYSK010040137.1:0-10247 GCA_963575035.1 Avahi laniger | reverse complement strand
TAGAGACGGGGTCTCGCTCTTGCTCAGGCTGGTCTCAAACCCCTGAGCTCAAGCAATCCTCCTGCCTCGGCCTCCCAGAGTGCTAGGATTCCAGGTGTGAGCCACCTTGCCTGGCCCCCAGTGTTGTTTTTGAAGAGATCCTGCCCCAGGGGGCTTCCTGTGAGGGTCCAGGAGACCGCAGCGGAAGAAGGCTAGGGTTGTGGTGTTGGGCGCGGAGGCTGATGGGTTGTGAAGGGCCCCCAGAGGCAGGGGGCTGCCTGGAGCCTACAGCTGCGCTCAGAGGGGCCTACGACAGTGCCCGTGAGAAAAGTCAGCTTTAACCATTGCTTTGGTGACAGTCATGTAAGACCTTTATTGCTTCTTACTCCTCGCTACACACCCCACCACTGGGTTGAATGGGCAGAGGATGGAAAGGATAAAATTATTTTCCTCTAGGAGAAGAAATGAAATTTCATCTGAGGAATGCAAGTCTTCTTAATTTCAGGCCCAGGGAGACATTAAAATGAGATCACAATCACATCCTACTCCTCACTTTGAGCTATGTGTTCCTCTCTTGAAGCTGCTTGCTGTCGCCACAAGTTGCTATAAATGAACCTAACGATGCCCCACTGGACACTATACCCCACATCCTATAGCTCAGCAATGGACAGCCAATCACTAATCAGTGTTACTTCTGCAGGCGAAGGAGAATTCCCAACGAACAAGTTAGTATCAGCCCACTCCTGTCCCCCTTTTTGCCTTTTAAAATGCACTCCTAACTGCTGCTGATCCGAGCGCATACTCAGGGCAACCTGATCTATGCTCCGAGGCTGCAGTCCTCAAGCTTGGCCCAAATAAACTCTCTACTTATATTCATTTTGCTGCAGTTCTTCCTTTGGGGTCAACACTTCTGCACCCTGCAGAGTAGTTGTTTCACACTGAAGCTACTCACAGTAGGCCGTGGCCCACGTGCAGCAAAAAGGCCAGCAGGAAGCCAGGGTCAGCGGAGGAGCCGGCAGGGAGGACTGCCCAGCTCCCAGACAGGAGGGGAGGATGCAATTTCCCATCAGTGGCCCTTCCGGCCTCATAGGAGAGCCCCTTTGCTTCCTTAGAAGATCCTCCTGACTCTAAAATCAACCTACCGGGAGCTCTTTTCGCCCTGACTACCAGGAAGCTGAGGGGCCACGTTTAATGCTTAATCCTAGAAATTAGCCCTTGGAGTTAACCTGTGTTCTTTTTTTCCCCTATTCCTTTTTTATTTCAGGATTGTATGTTTGTTCCAGATTTTAACTGTTTTATACGTTTTTGGAAAGAAGTAAGGAATTAATCACTTCAACATTTATTGTGTACCAAGCCCTAGAAGCAGCAGGAGAGCCAGGCGCCAGCACCGTGGGCGGGACCCCTCCCTCGGGCCACGCGCCACAGCCAGCGCTTCCCCGTGGGCTTTGCAGCAGGCTCGCTTCCTCGCCGGCTTTTCATCGGGAGCTTTGGCACCAGGTACCACAGCGTCGGGCGGGGCACGGGGCAAAGCGGCAGCACACCCGGGTCCTTGTTTCTGCTCTTCCACCTCACGCGGCGCGTCCGCCCCCCGCGGCTCCCCGGGGCCACCACCCGCCTGTCCCGCCGCCCGCACCGCTTCCACACCCTCCCGCCCCACCAGGCCCCCACCGCCTCACGCATTTCCGGGATTTCTCTCCCGACCCCAAGGGCTGCATCTGGGTGTCCCAGTCGGATTTTGCCTGCATGTCAGCGTGTATTAGGGAAGTTAACAAAACCTTGCGCGCGCTTGACGACGTACCTGGTAAACCGGGCGTCGCTGGGTCGTGGCTCCCTCGCAGGGGTTTTCCTTTCGCTCCGGGCGATTGTAAACCCATCTTCAGAAACGGTCAGCCAGGGATGGCAGGTGTCCTTGTTTAGGTGAAAGTAGCTTCCTGCGGGGGAGGGAACACGCGGAAGACGCCGGCCAATCACTCCCCTGCTCTCCACCCGGGCGCTGCACGTGGCTCTTGCTCGGCGCATGGCTGGGCATAGCCAGGACGCACGCAGCCTGGGCCTCGCACGGTGGCGGCCTTCCCAGCCTAAGGACGGCAGGTGGCACGTAGCGGGCGGTGCTTGTGTGCCTAGTACTGAGCTAAGCAGTTTGCAAGTCATATCTCCCTAAGTGCTCACAATTACCCCCTAGAAACAGGCGTTACTTTTCCATTTTGCAGATGAGGATGGTTAAGAAATTAGCTGGTAGATGACAGAACCCAAACTTGAACCCCAGCTGCTCCGATTCCAGAGGCTGTGCTCTTAACTTCCACTGTAAATGCCTGCACATGGACAAGGGTGTCTACTTGCCAAGGGGAATGGGGGGCGAGGGACTTCTTAATGACCCATCTGACAAGGGTTGGCAAAATTCAACATTCAGCTTGCAGCTAGGGCAGTGGGGGAGAAGGAAGGAGATTAGAGTCATCCCCAAATCATGATTAAAACAAAGCTCATCAAAAGGTGGTACAGGACAGAGCTAATAAAAAATTATTTATTTAGAAAAATCCAGTCCTCCCTCTCTCTCTCAACAAGGCTTTGCCCTGTTGCCCAGGCCCGGAGTGCAGTGGCGCGATCACAGCTCACTGCAGCCCCCGTCTCCTGGGCTCAGTGATCCTCCTGGCTGCGCCTCCCAAGTGGCTGGGACTACAGGTGCGTGCCACCATGCGGAATAATTTTATTTATTTATTTTTTTTGTAGAGATGGGGTCCTCATTCTCCATTATTGTCTCTTAGCCAAGCTCTTCTGTTCCTAAGTTCCCATTCCGTCACTTCTTATTTTCTCAAACTCTAGTTCAAGCATCACCATCAAACTATTCAGTTATTTTCACAGTTTGATGCTACTGGAAATTTCACTTGCTCCCCGAGCTGACTGGTGAGGGGGAGGCATGTTCCCGCCTCACAACCAGCACAACGCGTGGTTCTCACTGCCTCCCCCTGTCTCAAACAAAGATCGCTTTTGAATACGTAATTTTTTTTGCCGATTGAAGTTTCTTATAAATACACTCTTAAAATATTATTTGAACAAATGACGAAGAGACAACTGAATAATCAAGAGCGGGCGGTGCCTCTTGCTCTATATTCTCTTTTATCGAAACAGCCAGAATTTGACATCGCAACACCAAGTCAGCACTGGAATCAGAGGCGAGACAACTGAGGGAGGCCCCAGCACAAAATACAAGAAAAACCTGGGTCCTAAATCTCGCGCTAATCCCTGCCAGCTCTGGACCTTCGGTGGCCCCTCCACTTGCTTCTGCCATCTGTGGGGAAGGAACCCGGCAGTGCCCCTTGTCTGGGCTTTCACTGTCTGTGGTTTCAGTTACCTGAGGTCAACTGCAGTCTGAAAATACTGTGTACAATAAGATATTTTGAGAGAGACAGAGAGGGAGGGAGAGACCACATTCACACAACTCTTATTAGGGTATATTATTACAATTGTTCTATTTTATTATTGTTGTTAATCTCTTACTGTGCCTAATTTATACATTAAATTTTACCTTAGGTATGTATGTATAGGGAAAAATATAGTACATGTAAGTTCAGTGCTCTCTGCGGTTTCAGGCATCCACTAGGGCTCTTGGAACGCACCCCCCAAGGATAACGGGGACTCTGTATAAGTGGGGGCAGGGCTAATCACATACCTCTCTTCCCAGCGTTGGGAAGAAAGACGAAATGACACAAGCCTCTCAGTGAAAGACCCCAGTTGGGGGAGTGTTGTCCTCGAGCCCTCGGCCCACCTGCCTCTGCGTCTCACCTTCGCGCCCCAAGCAGCCAGCCTGAGCTCTGTTTGCTCTGGGAGGCGTGGAAAGAGCCACCTGGCCTCAGTGCACCTTGGCAAAGCTCCGAACTCAGAGCCGCAGCAGTGCTGGGACCATAGAAGGTGTGTGGGACGTTTCTAGCGATGTTTCTGCTAACCCAAGACTTGGACATGAGGTGTGACAGCTCTGTGACGTGATGACGGAGAGGGAGCTGGAGTCAGGGATGTTAGGCAGGGCCAGGGAGGAGGCTGGGCGACCAGGTCTTGGGAGCTGCTTAGGCTGATGGCAGGGACAGGGAGGGGAGCCACGGCTTATAGCTCCTCCTGGGAATGTCATAAGACCCTGCGCTGGGGTGGCATTCAGCCTGTATGTGATAGGAGGTGTATGGGCCACCAGGTCCAGTGTGACAAGCCTCTTGTCCACCTGAGGGTCATGGAGAAAAACTTTTGAGTTTTTCTTGCTCAGCCACCAAATTGCTCTGTGACGTGGGCCTTCAGTCTTCCCATCTATAAAATGGGACCACAGGCTTTCGTCACTCCTGAGCCCTTTCTTGGCTTTTTTGCCATGAGTCCATATCTACATATTCACCTATTTTCTAGTGAAGTCCCAGCAGCACTGGGGCTGCCACAAAATGACCATTTGGGGTCCCAGGGAGTGTGTGGCGGGGCACAGACCTGCGGTGTGGACTGTCGCAGGCTGACTCCTGGCGCTGGGGCCCCCCACGTTGAGGGCTCGCACGTAGATCAGGTAGCTTTGCCCGGGCTGCAGCTGCACCAGGGACTCGCAGGTCGGGATGCCCACAACGGACCTGGACGAGGAAGCAGAGCGGCAGTCAGCGTGGGGTCCGGGGTCTGGGCCCAAGTGCCAGGCAGCCCTTTCAAAGCTGGGAGGTTGAACTCAGTCTCGCGCCCCCGTCTTCTGACCACAGCAGCACAGCAGCGGCTCCCTGCGCTCCCCACTGCAGCCTCTGAGCCACTTCTCTCCCATTGTTGCTTCTCCTTGTGTTTGTGGCTGTCCCTCCAAGCTCCCCAGCCGGGCTTCCCAGGCTCCCAGCACCCAGGCATCTGTCTGACTGGCACATCCGGATCCGGTGCGCCGCCGTCTGTCTGTTAGATTGTCACCTATGTTGAGGGGAGGGGCCAGGTACCGCTAATGTCGGTACAGCGCTGGGCCCACGGAAGGCCCCCAGTCCGAGTTCATGAACACACGACTCTGACTAGAGCTGAAAGGGCACAGAACCCCCTGCCCTTACCCCCTTGAGGACGGCTGCCTGCTGGGAATACTCCGATTTATTTCAGTTGTACCACGCAGGAATACAAGCCCATACTCGCCACTCTCTGAGTTGCCGTGGTTGCCGACCCCATTGCAGTCCAGTGGGCAAGAGACGTGTTTAGGGTGATACCACACCCTCGCCCAGACGAGGTCAGGGTGACCAGGTCATCTCAGCGGCTGCAGCTCCAGGCCAGAGGGAGCTTTTACTTATTCACCCAATAAACATTAACTAAGCTGCTTAGGTTCCGGGCACTGTATAGGGAGGCCCTGGGGCAAACCGAATATAGTCCCCGCCTTCACAGAGCTTACAGTCTGGCTGGGAAGAGAGGTGCTCCTCGAGCAATCACTGGAAGAAATGTAAGGTCGTAATGGTGATAAGTGGACAGTGAGCTGTAGAGTTTATATGGGGCTGACTTTTGAGCAGAACTCTGAAGAATGATTAGGAGGTAAATGGATGAAAAAAGGATGGAGAAGCTTCCTACACAGCGAAGCATATGCAAAGGTCCTGTGGCAGGAAGGAGCATGGGAAGGAGGAGGAACTGAACCATGACTGATGCAGTGGGAGCTGGAGGGGGCGGGGAGCTGGTGCAGAGGGGCTGGCGAGGCAGGAAGGGGCCGGAGCCAGTGTAGGAGTTTTGCCTTTTCTGTAGCAGTGAGCACCATGATTGGATTTGTACTAGGAGAGTCATCACCAACCACCTCATAGGTCATCTGTCAGGTTGCTGACCAGCCCTCTGATTGATTATTATGGGTTGGTCCCAGGTGTCAGGTGCTCCTAAACTGTCAGCACAAATAGCAAAGGAAACCTGAACCATTAGGGTGGCCAGAACACTGGCCCCCGGCCCCACTCCTGTGCCTCAGACACCACGGTCGGCTGTGTGTGGCTGCGGGTGAGATGCAGGTTCCCAGCCCGGCATCTCGCAAAGAAAAATCTGCCGCCCTAACAGCCGACGCCAAATACCCGCTCCGTGTCTCCAGAGCCGGGTCAGTGTGCCCCTGGGCCACACGGCAGGGCAACGCCCCGGCGACGCGGCTGGGACTGGGCTGCCTGGTTGTCAACCAGAAGGACGTCCACGCTTCCTCCCTGCGCACGGCTGCAGGCTCCCGAGATCTGCAGGCCCTGGTGGTCACCGAACCCAGCCCCCGCCTGTTTGCGAACCCTCCAGCTCTCTGACAACCAGGGTGCCCTGGGCCTCCGCACAGCCTTCTGTGATAGATGCGACATTCTTTGTACGCTGAGCTGCGGTCGCTCTCACTCTCTTTTTTCTTTTTATGCCCCATGCTCTTCCCCCTCTACTCCCTGAATTCCAGCCGGCGGGTCCTTTCGCCAGTACAACCCGCTCACTCCTGCTGGGGCCTGTGTCCCCGCACCCCGAACCCGCGGATTTCGGGGCTCAGTCCTTCCCACCTGTTGGGCCCCAGTTTAAACGTCCCCTCCATCCCGAGCAGACCCTCACCTCCACCCCTCCTCTGTCTCAGTACATTTCCTCCTGCTTCCTCCCACCGCGCATCTTACGCGTCGCTGTGCTGTTTGCTTCTCGTCTGTTTGCACATGTGACCGCCCACTCCGCGAGGACAGCGGTTTGTCTGTCTAGTTCCCGGGGGCCTGGCACAGGGCCTGGCACCACCCAGGTGCTCACTGCTTGTTGAACGAATGAATGAATGTTTGAGGCTTGAAAAAAGCAAACATGAGGTTAAACTTACTTGTTCCTTCATCCTTCACCTTCAGTAATCGCATTCCAGCTACTCACGAAAACGAGGCCACCTAAGTCAAGGTTCCCGTGTGTCACGAATGCTGACCAGACCCCGCACGCTTCCTAAGGCACGTCACTGTGTCAGGTGTCACACGCCCAGCAAATGCCCCCGTGACTCACTCAGTCACACCGGGGGCCTCTGGCCCTTCTGCCCGGGCCAGCTCCACGGTGTACGAGTCCACAGGGTTCAGGTTTCCAGACTCCCAGCAAATCAGCGCAGCCTCTTCGCAGCTTCTTAGCTCACTGGTTTTTATAATGGGGGGCGAAGGCGCTAATGCGGGAGAAAGGGAAGATGACCGACTGCTGTGCTCATTTCCAGCCACGGGCAAACATCGCGACCACCCTCCTCCCCCCGCAGAAGAGATTCAGTGCAGTCAACAGCAAACAGGGATCCTCCTAGGTGTGGAGGCTGGTTTTGATGTTCAAATGTCAGTGTGACCGAGAGTAGCAGTTTTTGTTACTTTGAGACCAACCATGAGAAAATGTCCCTGTCACACCGGACACGTAGATTTGGTGTGTTAAATAAAAGAAAAAACAGTACACAGCTCTCCCTGCCCTTCCAGATGAAATCACGGCCCTGCCGTGTCTAGGAACCCAGAGCTCTCCTCCCCGTGAACAGCGGCTCCGCTGCAGAGCGGGAGAGGCCCCTTACCTGTCATGTACACCGCGCGCTCACTGGGGGGGCTGGGGCCAGCCCTGTTATGAGCTGTCACCCAAAATTCATACTGAGTATTTGGCGCAAGTTTCATCACTGAGCAATATGTTTCTTTGACGGTCACGGTAAACTCTGGGGAAAAAAAAGAAAGACAAGAATGCAACTCTATAAGTAGGCCACGTGGCTCCAAATTCATTGTGCTGAATCCCACTGCAGTAGGTGACGAAACTGGCTGCAGGTTCCTCCCGTCCCCCCTCTGCAGAGGGACTTTGCCGTGCCTTCCATTGAGAGGTTCCGTCTTTCTCGTGATCCTGGGAGCCGGGCTTAGCTCCGTGACTTGCTCTGGCCAACGGGGCAATAGCAAGCATGACGCAAGCAGGGGCTTGTCCTGCCACTGCTGGGAATGCTCCACTTCCACGAGAACAAGCCCAGGCCAGCCTCCTGGGGGACGTGAGACCACAGGGAGAGAGGCCTCAGCCACCCAAGTCATCCCACCTGAGCCGCAGCCACCCTAGACCGTCCAGCCCTATCCGAGGTGGCCCAGACCAGAAGGACTGTCCAGCCAACCCACAGAATTGTAAGAAATAATTAATGTTCATTATCCACTAAGTTGCAGGAGGGGGTGTTGTTATGCAGGAAAAACTAACTGGCACAACTCCAGACATTTCCAGAATCTTGAAAGGCTGTGATAACTCATGAATCCACCTTCTGATATTAGTTCCTTTATAGCAAAGTGGCCCATTTGAAAGATCTTCATACAGAGTGTCATGATGCAGCCCATTGCAATGGCTTCTGTGTGCCTGCAGGGGGCGCCGGCAGGGTAGATGCGTGGCAAAAGCCGGGTGAGGTCTGATTCTTGGTCCTCGACCTCCCTTTTCCAAGCTCTGCCTTCCCCCCATGTCCTCTTTCGTCCTGATGCTGACCACCCTCCCCTTCCTCATCATCACTTAAACCTCCTCTTACTCCAGAATCCCCTTCCTGGCGGAAACACCGTCCTCATCTGGAGCTCGAGCCCTCCGCCCGCGAGGCCTGGCACACCTGCTTCTCATCCTGCTCCTGCCACAGCTCACTGTGTCCCCGCGGACAGCTCGTTTCTCTCTGGTCTCAGTGTCCCCATCCATAAAATGGAGAGCTCTACGTCCCTTTCCGGCAATCTCACTCCGAGCCACGGGCACGGGGCAGGCCCGTCAGGCCAGTCCCGGTACCCCGATTCCTTCAGAGGTTCGGCTGCGGCTGTCCTGTGTGTGACCCTCCCTCTCAACAGGAGAATGGCTTATTGGTTACCGAGGGGAGCAGGTGCCTGCCCCAGCCCCAGCCTCACGCCAGCCGGCCCCCTTCCCTGGGCAGCGACGGGCCAAGAGCTGCCCGCAGGAGCTGGCGCACCCTGGGAGCGTGGAGCCAGCCACCGGCAAAGGCCCCTCGCCCCTCATGCGATCTGCACACTAACGCCCCAGTTTCTTCCGCACCACAGGGTTGCCCTGAGAAGGGCCAGCCCAGTCCTCACGTGGCAGCCGGGCCTCTCCCTTCCTGTGCACATTGCAGCCAGAGACGGCCCTAAGGACCACTCCGACCTGATGGCTGTGGATGTGATCTGGACCCCTCGGCCTGGCCCAGTCGTCCTCCCAGGCTGGCGCCAGCTTGCTGTTCTAGCCCTTTCTGCCATGCTCACCTGCCTGCACCACCCCCCTGCTCCCCGTGCAGACCCATCCCGTCTCCACCTTCCCGACTGCCGGGGAGGCAGGGTCCGGGCCTCTGTGAGCCGTTCCCATGAGTGTGTTCCTGGCAGAGCCTCACCTGCTTGGTCCTTCCCAGGTGAGCTGTCCCGCACTGGCCGGTAGGACAGCTGGTAGCTCTCCACGGTGTCATCGGAGTACAAGCTCCAGCACACTCGGACTGAGGAACCCGTGGCTGAGTTCGGGGTCTGCGGATTTATCACTGGAGCAGAAGGAGCTAGAAAAGGAAATTAGAAAACAAAAATGAGGAGCCTTGAGCAGAGGTGTGGCGTGGGAGTGGCCCCTTTTACAGGCCCACAGGCCCAGTGCATGATGGCCTTTGGGAAAGGAAGAGGCAGCCTGGAGCGGACAAGGACAGGGACGCAGAGCCTCCCCGCCCTGAGCCTGCAGAGAACGACCTGCACTCCCCTTCCTGCTTTGACGAATGCACGTGAGCTTGGGGAGCAGGGGCGGGTGACGGGGACTCGGGCTGGGATAGAGTTTGCAAGTCCTGCTGCAGGTTATGGGTCCTCTTCTGGCCTCTCCGTGGCATTTGAAGAGGCAGGACCACCAGAGTCACCACACTGTTGCCCCCGCCCTGGAGCGAACAGAGGGAAAGACGCCTTCAACGGCAGGGAAGGAGAGGGGCGTTCGACACCCATCTTCCACGTGGCAGCCAGAGAAGATTGGGGTGGCCCAATTGTGCTTTTCAGAACCAACTTCCCTAGAGTCTATCTATGAAGTTAATTCTTTTCTTCTGCGTAAGTGGATACTTCGCCTCCTCTACCCCCCAGTCTCACACACAACAGAATAGACCGAGTGGTATTTGTCCTCCATAATTCTTCTCCATGGCAGCGCCTCTCTCCATCCCAGGATTTTAAGAACATCCTTAGTTTCAAAACTTGAAATTGAGCGATCCAGGCAAGAGCACAGCTAAACTCAAAGGAGTTTTTTTTTTTTTTTTTTTTTTTTTTTTTTTTTTGAAAGTGTGAAACTATATTTGCTGGGGGGAGTGGCGTGGCAACAGACTAACAAAAAGCAAACAAAAACAACAGGGCTCGAAAAAAAAAAAAGTAAAAACCAACCAAATA
>CAUYSK010040136.1:0-16800 GCA_963575035.1 Avahi laniger | reverse complement strand
CCTGCCTCAGCCTCCCGAGTAGCTGGGACTACAGGCATGCGCCACCATGCCCGGCTAATTTTTCTATATATTTTTAGTTGTCCAATTAATTTCTTTCTATTTTTAGTAGAGACGGGGTCTTGCTCTTGCTCAGGCTGGTTTAGAACTCCTGAGCTCAAACAATCCGCCCTCCTCGGCCTCCCAGAGAGCTAGAATTACAGGCTTGAGCCACCGCGCCCGGCCCAGACACTTTTTAAACACACCAAAGACAGCTACTGCAGTTGGTAGATGAGAATTCAAGAGAGGTAGTCTGGAAAATCGGTTGACCCCTAAACAGACTTCTGTTCACTGCAGGACTTTTGCTTTGTTGAACAGGATTTCACAAATGTTGAATGCCACCACCAGGAATCTCCTGCCTAACCTGAAATTCGGCTTCTTTTTGGGGGAACAAAAAAGGTTAAACAAATACTAAAATAATTGCATTTAAAGGGCCACCGAACTATTGGCCTTTCCAAGACTTGCTTGCGGTTCCATCTGCCTTGTTAGGAACGGATCTGGGAATTCTGTTCGGGAGTCGTCTTTCTTGCATGTCCATCTGACCATGCCACTGATAACCGGCCCTTTGCCCCTCTGCCTTGCGGGTACAGTCCAGGCCCCAGCACAGCCAACAGTGGGTGCCCTCCTGGGTGCCACCAGTCTTGTTTGGGCAGTGTCCGTTTACATGACTTCATCCCCATTCAGTGTAAATTACCTTTGCCTTTTTCAAAGCATCCACTTCCTTGTCATTAGAACAGGAGGAGACGGGAGGAAGGGAAGGAGGTTACCCTTAATCACAAGGATGCTGCACTCGGACCTGGCCCCGCAGTGCTCGTACCTCTGCTGCCGCCTTGACTTGGGCGAGGCTGCTTTGATCCCTGCCCTAAAACCTTCCCGGAAAATAGAGCAAAAGTTAAATCTCAACACGATGAGGATGACGTGGGTCTCAACCCTTCAAATATTTAATCCGTAAAATAATCCCTACGGTACTGGCTTGGGGTCAGGGAAAACCTGGGATTCAAATCTTGGCTTCCCCTCTCAATAGCTTTGTGATCTCAGATAAATTATCTCTGTTTCTGAGCCTTAGAGATGAGCCTCAGACATAGCATTGTTACTGAAAGCTCGGCCACTTGTCCACCAGGTTGAATCAGAAGAATGAGGACAAGCAATGTGGGGAAGAAGAAAAGAGAGTTTACTTTGCCAACAAAGGAGGAAAAATGGTAGACCTTTTAATCTCAAAATCCAAATTTCCTGAACATAAGCAAAAATATAGAGCTTTTAAAGGGAGGGTTCTGGGCTTCAGGCAATTACTGTGGTTAACTATTCTAATCATCCCTGTCTGCCAAAGACAAAGCCTGTGAACTCTGCCAGCCGCCCACCTGGGGAGCTGAGAACACCTGGGAGTTTTAACAAAAGACTTAACCTGTCTCAGAGATGCAGGCCAGGCTGCAGTTTCCAAAAAAAGTGGAGGAAGTTTTAAAGAGATTTTTTTTTCCAGGCCATTTCCTATTACAATATTAACCCACTCCATAAAGCTGTTGTGAGATTAAATGAGATAGTGCGTGCAAAGCACTTAACACAGTGCCTGGCACATGAACAGGCTTCGTGAACATCCGCTGTTACAGGAGTAAGACCAGCCTGTCCACACTGGCCCCCAGGCTGATGAGCAGGAGACAGCCCGTCACCAGGTTAGATCTCAGGTGGGCCTTTAGCTTTCAGCTTGTCTCAGCACGGTTTATATAATCAGACGAGCAAATTCGGGTTTCTCGCTGGCACCCAGCACATGAATTAGTTTCTACACGGACTCCGACATAGAACACTTTCTCTGACCGAATATGGGAGGGAAATCTCGTCTCACTGTTCTTCTGCAAGTAACTCTTACAAGCGAGGAGTGGGGGAATCTACATCTGAACTGACTTCTATATAGCGCAGCCAGCCGGGATGCCGACCAGATTTTCTGGACTAGAAATGAAAAAGGAATACTTTTTCTCTTGCCTATAGGAACCAACTCGCCTTGATGCCTGTGTATTTCATAAGGGTCACCACCAGATCCTACATTTGGTTGGTTTGGGGGAGTCTGGATCACAGTTTCAAATCTTTTCCTCGATGTTGTTAGCATTATGCCACGTAAATGAAGATTTATTGTATGGTTCCCGCTGAGATGACGTTTCACGTGACGACTGCCCCTCGCCATGGCTGGTCCGGGTTCGCGGTGTGTCCCCTGACCCCCAAAGGCTGATGAGCAAGGAGAAGGCAGATGATGCTGGGCATTGGTGGGCTCACGATTCCTGACAAAAAAAGAGAAAAAGCAGAATGTTTGCAATCAATCTCCCCTCGAGGTCTTGGTCACACTCAGAGCAAGAAAGATTTTTGAAAATTGAAGACGTAAGAGTGGAAAGTATCGTCCGCCCTCCCCTCAGCTGGTGGTGTGGGTGATCCAGGGGTGCTTTGCACGTGAGACGGTTCTGCCCTCCCTCTGGTCACCTTCTCACTGACCTCTTTGGGGCTGAGACTAGACCCATTTGTGACCAAGGGATCGACGTGCTCAGCAAAAGGAAAAGGCTCACCTGCTCAGAGGAGGTAGCGGCAGGTAGTCTAGGAAATGATGTCACACCCGTTTCTGTATGTGCTGTGTAGCGCTTTTGTCTCTTAAAAGGCCACACACCTCCCTGCTTAGTGTAGAGTTTAGCAAGCAAGACCCCCTCCAATCCACAGGGCCCGATCCCATGTAGATTGACTCTTGGACGCAGAAGTCAGCTTGAGGGCTGGGTCAAAGAACTTAGAGACAATGTGTTCTCTTCAGTAGATTCCATGCCATTGGCACATAGATGAAGCTAATTCAATTCCACATTCAGTGCCTGAGAGCCTCCAACTGCTAGGGCTGGGTGGGCAGCCTGTGTGTGTGTGTGTTGGCAGGTGAGGTACAAGGATAATAAATAAAATACAGTGACTGTCTGCCTACCCTCCAAAACTCACCCCTGGAGACTGTCTATGAGCCCCCGTTAAGATGCTCAGGGTGGGGACAGCCAACAGTGGACGCCAGATTCCTCCGTCACCCCCAGAATTCACACTGCTGGTGTCCCTAGGGGGCAGAGTGCCACCTTGTGGGAGCATGGGAAGCGTGAAGGGAAAAGGACACATAATTTGGGGAGCAGTCGGGGGTGTCATCCACAGGCTCTGCCTCTCCCTCCACCACCGTCCTGTGTCACCAGGGTAACCAACACATCACCCTCAAGCCCCGCAGGCACAGCAGCCAGGCAGCCGGAAGGTCAACGCTAATGAAAGATGCTATCTGGAAAACCAGTGCCAACCCGAGCTGACATAATTAGCTGTATTTGTGGTCCTTGAGGTTGGGCAAGCGAGGATGGGGTGGGAGGAGAGTGCGGAGGGGGGTATCTTCTTCCAACGCCTCAGAACAAAGAGAGCAATTTGGACGGCTTCCAGTTAGCTTAGCAACTTTGCGAGTGGCCATCTAATTAGTGCCTGCCCAGCCTGTGAAAGACGGCCGCGGGTGACACATAGAACAGGGACACCTGGTTGCCCTTAGCTCCAGCCCGTGGACTTCCACAGTGTCCACAGCTTCAGATCAGCCTTCGTTGCCTTCGTTGCCACCGTCCGAATGCCAGGGGGCGTTCCCCCCCCCCAAAATGTGTCATTCGCATCATCGGTGTCTGGAGTGCAGCCTAATAATGTTGTTGACATCCCAAATACCCCAGAGCCACTTAAGAAGAGTCGTTAGTTCTCTGAAGCTGATGGAGAAAGGAGAAACACGGAAGTGATAACAAACATCCTTTCTATCTGGTTTCTAATTTTCCAACGGGCCTCGGTTACGTCCGTAGGATCCTGAACAAGTGGATTAACCAGGACTAGCCTTGACTCCCGCACCTGCGAAAGAGGGTCACACTCAACCTGGAAGATCCTGGTGAGAATCTGACACAGGTGTACCTTGGTGGATGTTCAAAAATGGTTCCTGGTGTCGACAGTTATAACGACGGTGACGGTGACAGTTTCAATGAAGATGACAGTGACGGTAATTACTTCCCCTTAGTGATCTCGTCCCCCAGAGTGGGGAGGACTTGGCAACACAATGTACAGAGGGCCTGTGGGCGGACGAGCCCGTGCACGGTCCTCATTGCCTGATGAGGCACAACAATGATAATTAGCATACGAAGGGGACACCAGCCGTCTCCAAAGTGCTTTCACACACATGGTCCCGTTCGTACCATCCCACCGCCCTGTGAGGAAATTACATCATTACCCTCAGTTTGCAGAGGAGAAAAGCATGAGGCTCAGAAGATTCGGGCCCTTCCCCAAGGGCCCAGCAGTGGTAAGTGAAATGGCCAAGTCTTGAACTCAAGCCACGAGACTCCAAATCTCGTGTTCTTCCTAGGGTGCGGACGTTGCCTTCCAAGCATTTCAGGGAGTATGGAGAGAAGCTTGGGACATAGATTAAGGTGATTCCAGCACACCGAGATTATAACAAGAGAGCTCCAGAGACAGAGAGCCGAGACAGAAACAGAGTGGCCTCTGTGGCCAATGGCGTCGAACGTTGCAGCTTACAGGAAAGCCAGAAGTTGATAGCAGTGCAGTAAAAAGTCAAAATTCCAAGACACGCTGAAAGAAGTTATTTGTGTTGTCTATTGCTGCATAGCAAACCACCCCAATTTAGTGGCTCAAAACGACAACTGTTTTGTTTTCCATCACATTCCTGACGCTGACAGATCACGAATGGGCTGTGGTCACCCGGGGCGGTGGTGGGCTATTCTGAGCGGAGACGTCCAAGATGGCCCACTCACGGTTGACAAGGCTGTGGGCGAGCTCTCTGCCGGCCAGCCCACCTCTCCTCCATGTGGCCTCACACGGCTTGGGCTTCTCCCCGCGGGGCAGCTGGGTTTCAAAAGGGAAATCACAGAGTGAGCATTTAAAAGGGGAGCGTCTTGGTCCTTTTAGGGTTGCTATAGACGGATACCTGAGGCTGGGTAGTTTGTACGGATAAGAGGTTCATCTGGTTCATGATTCTGCTGGCCGGAAGGTTCAAGATTGGGCACGTGGTGAGGGTTCCAGGCTGCTTCCACTTACGGCAGAAAAGGAAGGGGAGCTGGCGTGTGCAGAGATCACATGGCAAGAGGAAGCCAGTTGGGGGGTGGGGCAGGCTCATTTAACAACCAGCTTTCTCAGGAACTAATAGGGTGAGAACTCACTTGGTCTCCTGCTCCAGGGAGGGCATCAATCTCCTCACGAGGGGTCTGCTCCTGTGACCCAGACACCTCCCATGAAGCCCACCTCCAGCACGAGGGATCAAATGTCAACATGCCATTTGGTGAGGACAAAGAAACCACATCCAAACTATAGCAGGGAGGAGAGAGGAGCTGCCAGTTCTCTCCAGGTCTGGCCTCAGAAGTCCCAGAACGTCACATCTGCTACATTCTGTGAATCCGAGCAGTCACAGACCAGCCCTTGTTACAGTGGCGGTGGCCGTCTCCGGAGATGAGGTGGCTCAGAAGCTGAGTTCTATCATTTTCAAGCAGGAATTACACTGGACCTGGGTTTACATAGTATTATCTATTAATAGTTAGAGTAATAAAAATAACAATAATTGCAACTTATCGAGTGAATGCTACCACCAGGTGAATTGCTTGTGTCATCTCTGCTCTCGCCACAGCTAGGGATTGCGGAGATTAAGGGACCTGTCCTAGGCATCACACCCAGACACAGCATTCAGTGGAAGAAAAGGGTGTCCCTTCTAGAAGAGAGAAAACTTTTCCTGGTAGTTTCCTCCTGTCTCGCCACAATAGATTTCCTCTTACTCCTCTTTGGCCAAAGTTCGAATTTCGAGTCCTTTCCCAAGCGAGTCGCCGGCAAGGTTTTCACGCACAGTGTAAGCAGGCTCTTTCCCACACAGGAATCCATGTGTTTGTACCTCTCTGAGGGTGACCATCCGGGAGCTCCTGACCACGCCACCCCACATCCAGATGTCTTGATGGCTAAATGGGCTGATCTCTCAGCTTAGACAATCCCTTGGGGGAGGGGCAGTGGAGGAATCAGCCAGAAAGACCAGAAAGCAGCAAAACCAGGACCAAGCCCCACCTCTCTCCATTCCAAAGCCCACATCCTTGCTATTACACTCTAAAAACCCCAGCACAGAAATGCGACGAGAAAGGAAGCTCTGGCTTCCTCCCTTTGCTGTCTGTGCTGGTGACTTGGAGATCCCCGCTAGGCACTGGGGCGGGGCGTTCCCTGTGCCTTTGTCTCCAAACTCCCCCCACCAGGACGGGTAACTGAGAGCAATGCTCACAGCATGTCCACCCAGGAGGTAGAAGAAACTGCTCTCCCGCAGGCCAGGGCTTTCAGGGGGCGTAGACTGCACAGAGGAGGGTGGTCTCTGATGGCCACATGGGATTCCGGATCCCTCTGCTCGGCCACTGGAACTCGGCCCATCCACGGCTTTTCCCTGGAGTATGTGAGCAATGGTACGTACGTCGTGCAAGAACCTGCCTTCTCCTCTCATCAAAGCAAACCCAGACCTCCCAGTTTGAGCTCTTGGGAGCGAAACCTCAGGTCTGGGCTAGGGCAACAAATAACCAAGCAGCCCACCTTTATGGGCTGTAACATCCAAGCTGGCCTCTTCACCTGGATGGCCTGCGCTCTTCCACGTGACCTCTTGCTCCAGCAGGATAGTGGGACTTCTTATTGGCTGCTCAGGGCTCACAAGAGCACAAAAACAGAAGCCTCCTGGCCTTCCCTTCAGCTGCATTCTACTGGCTAAAGTGACTCAGTGGGCTGGCCCTGACCCAACATGGGATGAAATGCCACAAGGACATGAATGCAGGGAGGTGTGGTTCATGGCGACCACCCAAGCACATAGTAAGAACTCAGAGCTGCTTGAGCTGCACATTGCATCCAGACTCTCTGGTGGGTTCCCTCTGATGGACCAATCCAGGATTAAATCAGAAATGTGATGTAAAATTATGTTTTTCCCTCCCTGATCTAACACCTTCCAACTCTAAGCCAGCCCATCCTCCCATTTTCTGCTAATGTGAATTAGCAAAAAAATTATCACTCTTTGGGTGCATAAGATGCTTGGATCTAACTTCAGTCACAGCTCTGGAGCTAGCCTCGGTCAGGAGGAAACATGGCGTCCCCTACAAGCTGGTCGTTCCAGGATTTCCAAACAAGCAGGGTTCACTGAGCCTCCCGGATCAGTGGGAATTTCTTCAGTCATTAAAAGCCACCAAGAGGCCGGGCGCGGTGGCTCATGCCTGTAATCCTAGCACTCTGGGAGGCCGAGGCGGGAGGATTGTTTGAGCTCAGGAGTTAGAAACCAGCCTGAGCAAGAGCGAGACCCCGTCTCTACTAAAATTAGAAAGAAGTTAATTGGACAACTAAAAATATATATAGAAAAAACTAGCCGGGCATGGTGGCTCATGCCTGTAGTCCCAGCTACTCGGGAGGCTGAGGCAGGAGGATCGCTTGAGCCCAGGAGTTTGAGGTTGCTGTGAGCTAAGCTGATGCCATGGCACTCTAGCCAGGGCAACACAGTGAGACTCTGTCTCCAATAAAAAAAAAAAGCCACCAAGAAAGCGTCAATTTCAGGACTGAGTCCCACTCTTTTAACGCATGCCCTAGTTCTCACTTAAGAGACCTATCGAGGCTGTGAATTCAACCTATATTGTAGGTCAGCAACCTGCAGGTTCCAGCAAAGCAACTGACTTTCAGCTATGTTAGACCTGTGGCTAACAGAGAGGAGAAATTACATTTAAGGCCGCCCAAGAAGTTCCCTGGCTCTGCTCTCTTATGAGGACTAGAGTCATGAGTGCAGAACCCTGAGCTTACTGTTTTCTTTCTTTAAACTCCACAGTACAGTTAGAAGTAGTTAACACACCCCACAGGGTTCTATTCCTCATTCTTGCTCTAATAGATCATCACAGCCACCCGTTGGCTTGTCTAGACTTGCCTTTAAGAGACAATTGACTAAGCCCTACCCTCTCTGCCAGTGGGATGCTCACTGCCTTCAAATCCAACCAGATCAGGTAACCGAACAGAGAATTCCATTTCCTTGAGAATCTGCAGTCTGCCACAAACTAGGATTCAGTTGCAGGTAACGAAAATCGCTCTTACCAATTCAGGCAGAAGGGGATCGATCATCAAGCATTAGGACAGACCATCGGAAGGACAGGAGAAGCAGGGTCAGAGCTAAGTTCAGACAGAAAGCCCCCAGTCTCCAGAATCCGTCTGTCTCTGCTGTCATCAGGAAAGCTTCCCCTACCGTTGCCATGGAAACCAACAAGTCAGGAAGCCGCCTAACCACACCGTCTCTTCGTGACTCATGCCGACAGAACGGTGCCTCCTGCCCTGCCTCTCTCCCCCTTTAATGTCGTTCCAAATCCAAGTCTTGCACAGGAGATTCTGATTGGCGGAACCTCAATCACATCTGAGATCCTGCCTGCAAGAGAGTCTGGGGTATTAATTTCCATTTTTCCAGCCTCCATAGCATAGGAGGGCACGTGGGAAAGAAGGTGGGATAGATGTTGACCGAGTGAATCCACAGCATCCACCGCATAGCCAGTTTCTTCGGACCTGAATGATTCTTTTCCTGAAAGCCTCACTCAGAAATATGCTTTTAACTCATTGACGTGACTTCTATCTGCATTTCAGCCCAGTTCCACCAAGGACTTGGAGAGAACCTGCTCGGTGCTGGGCTCCATGCTAAGAGTTGCAGATAGAGAGGTGAATAAAGCCAGGCTCTGGTCCTCCAGGAGCTCATAGTCTCGTAAGGGACACAAATAAGCAGAAAATCATCTGGAGAAGACAGAGAGAAGAGATGGTATTTAGTCTATGCAGTGAGTATGAAGTTGGTTCCAGTCTTGGGGTACATGCCATGCTATGCTCGTCATACCTCTACCAATCACACTTAAACCTCTCCAAGTTTCTATCCTGCTGTGCAAGCAGGAAATACAATCTCAACCATTGCAGGGACCTCCCTCTTTATCCTCAAGGATTGACACAAGGCTCAGGTCTTAACAGCCCAGAACATTGGGGGAGGTGACCGATGTTCAAGCTGATATCATCCCTTGAAGTTGGGTGGCTGCGCTGTTTCCATACCAAACCCGAGCACAGTGACCTTCAGGGGGCAGGGGAGCTTGGTGCTCCGTGTGGTCGCTGTCTACGGGTCTGCCATCTTGCTGGGGTGACTGCAAGAGCTTGGGACTCTGGTACTCACCACTCGAGATTCCACGCAAGCTCTCTGCTATCCCAGCTTCGAGGGAAGTTCTCTGAACCTCCCTCCACTTGGCCATTCCCACCTCCTCAGAGGTCCATCAGGATCCATCTATCCCTTTTCTCCACAATGGGACATTTTCTAGTGTCTAAGTTTGCTCACCAGAAAAAGCCTTATCCCAGGGTACTTGTGGAAAGAAAAAATTTACTGGTATTTTTTTAATGTCACAGACCAGTTGGAGCAAATAGGAGCCTGAACGAAAACATAAAGGAAAATCTAGGGAATGAGATGTCCACAGGGGACTTTGAAAACCTCCAACATATTCCTGGGAATTTAGAAAGCCAGGGAACATATGCCTGGCTGTGCACATGCCAGGAAACGACCAGAGAAGATCTTGATGTCTCACCTCTGCATGACCTTGAGGCCCTGCACAAGCAGAATGTGAGGGCTGAAGCAGAGTTGTGAACTTCCAGAGCACTGACGGTGCACACAGAGCCCCTCGGCAAAGGGTAGAGACTTTGGCTTCAAGGCATTGAAGGGAATCTCTGTCCAATCATTAGCTTGACACGAGGCTAAACGATCAGAGATGTCAGTGACCGCACAGAGAGATAGGAATGACTCATATACAGTCAATAGAAACTGTCCTTAAAGAAACCTAGATGTTGGACTTACTAAAAAAAGCCTTTAAATCAGTATTATAAATATGTTCAAATAATTAAATAAAATTATGTTTAAAGAATTAAGGAGTGCAATAATTGTATATGCTATGCTTTTATATGGGTGGCAGTACAGTTGGTTTGCTCACACCACCATCATCACGAACACATGGGTAATGCATTGTGCTGGGACCTCCAATGGCTACACCAGGGAACGGAACATTTTTAGCTCTATTATAATTGCAACAATTGCGTATGTGGTCCACTGCTGACTAAAACATTATTTTGTGGCGCGTGACTGTACTCTCTAAATTAAGTTGGTATTAACCTAAACTAGACTGTTTTAATTTAAAATGCTAATTGTAACACCCAGGGCAAGTACTGAGAAAATCAGTAAAAAACATACAATGAAAGAAACCACAAAGGAATGAAAATGGTTTGCTAGAAAATGTCTACTTAACACAAAAGAGGGCACTAATGGAGAAATAGAGGAAAAAAGACACAAGACATACAGAAAACAATAGTAAAATGGGAGATGTAAATCCTATTTTATTAACAGGTACATTAAACACATAGATTAAACACTGAAATCAAAAGACAGATATTGGCAAAATGAACTTTGTAAATGATTCAACTATATGCTTTATTCAACTATATTCAAATAATTCCACTTGCAATAACACTGGAAAGAACACAATGCTTAAGAATAAATGAAATATATATATAAAAGAAGTGCAAGGCTTGTACGTGGAAAACTATAAACCATTGTTAAAATGAATAAAAGACTTAAATCAATGGAAAGGTATCTCATGTTCATGGATTAAAAGAATTAATATTAAATTTGCAATTCTGTCCAAATCGATCTACAGAATCAAGGTAATTCCTATTAAAATCCTAGCTGCTCCTTTTTGCAGAAATTGACAAGCTGATCCTAAAATTCATATGGAAATACAAGAGATCCAAAATCACCAAAACAATCCTGATGAAGAAGAACAAAGCCGGAAGACTCACCCTTCCCAATTTCAACATGTACAGCAAAGCTGCAGTAATCAGGACAGTGTGGTACAGGCGTAAGAACAGATGTGCAGGTCAATGGAATAGAATTGAGCCCAGAAACAAACATCATATAGTCCACTGAGTTTTGAACAAGGATGTCGAGACAATTCAACGGGGAATAAATGGTGCTGAATATCCACGTGTAAAAAAATGAGCTTGTACTCACACCATACACAAAAATTAACTGAAAAATTGGCAGAGACCTAAATGTAAAATCTAAAACTGTGAAACTCTTAGAAGAAAACCGGTGTAAAACTTTATGACTTTGGATTAGGCAACGGTTTAGTATATATCACTCCTAAAGCACAAGAAAAAAACAGATAAACTGGACTCCATCACAATTAAAACTTTTGTGTGTCTAAAGACAGCATCAAGAAAGTGAAAATATAATCTGCAGAACAGGAGAAAATATTTGCAAATCATATAGCTGATAAGGGACTTACATACAGACATTTAAGCACTCTTACTACTCAATAATAAAAATAACCAAATTTTTTTAAATGAAAAAAAGATTTGCATAGATGCTTCTCCAAAAAAGATATACGAATCGCCAATAAGCACAACAAAAAATGCTCAACATCATTAGTCGTTAGGGAAACATAAATTAAAATCACAAGATACCATTGCACACCCACCAGGATGGCTATAACTAAAAAAATACACTAATGTTACCGAGCAATCAATGGGCTCGCTGCCTAATGTGTATACAAGCCAATACCGTGGCACCAGCCTTCGAGAAAAGAAAAAGCTTTGCTACAAGTTGACTGGCAAAGAGGCAGGAGGAGACACTCAATCTGTCTCCCCAAGCTGGGGGATGGGTTGGGTTTTTGAAGCATGCGGTAATGAGGCTTGATCTGATTGGATCTTGCCGGGAGGTGCACTCTGATTGGACCATGCCATGGGGTAATGCCAGGGCTTGATCTGATTGGATACTGGATCCTGGATCCTGCCATGCTGTGTCCACTTCTGAATTCAGTCCCCGCCCCTTGGCCCAAGCACTTAGGTTCCACCTGTGGCTGCGTTCTTGGTTCACCTGGGCAGGCTCAGGTTACGTGACCTTCAATCTGGGGGTCCATGGCAACTGAAAAACAACTGGCAGCTTTGTCACATGAGAGTTGAGCAAGATTGGTCCGGTATGGTTACGATAACAAGTGTTGGCAAGGATGTGGAGGAGCTGGAAAACTTACACATCGCTGGCGGGAATGTAAAACGAGGCAGTCACTTTAGAAAACGGTTTGGCGGTTCCTCAAAAAGTTGTCATAGAATGACAATGTGACCCAGAAATTCCCCTCAAGGTGTATACCCAAGAGAATGGAATACATGTCTTCACACAAAAACTTACACACAAGTGTTCATAGCAGCATTATTTATGGTAGTCAAAAAGTGAAAACACTGCCAAATATCCATCAACAAGTGAATGGATAAACAAGTGTGATATTTCATATGATGGACTGTTATTAATATTTGGCAATAAAAAGGAATGGAGTGGTGATGCATACATACAACATAGAGGAAGCTTGAAAACATCATGGTAAGTGAAAGAAGTCACAACAGACCACAGATATTGTATAATTTCATTTATATGAAATGTCCAAAGTAGGCAAATCCACAGAGAGAGAAAGTAGATTAGTGGTTGCCCAGGGTTGGAGAAAGGTGATGTTTGCAGTTTCTTTTTAGGGCAATAGAAATATCCTAAGATTAGATAGTGGTGATGGTTGCACAACTCTGTAAATATACTAAAAACTGCTACATTATACACTTTAAAATACTGGATTTTACAGTATATGAATTTTATCTCAATAAGCTGTTGTAAAAAAAAAAAAGTAAACTAAAAATAGAGGAAACTTCTTTAACTTGATAAAGTGTATTTACCGAAAACCTAAAGTAAACATCATATGCAATGGTGCAACTGTAAAAATATTAAAGTCAAAAATAAAATAAGCATATCTGCTATCGCTTTTTATGCAGCATTGTACCAGAGGCCCTAGCTAGCAATGTAAAACAAGAAAAAGATCATGTAAGGAATTCTAAAAATGAAACAAAGAAATCATTGTTGGGGAATAGGATGATGGTTTACATTGAAAATTCAAGATAATCTACAAACAATTAGAACTAGCAAGATAAGATAGTCAGCTGCAGTTTCTGGATACAAACCCAGTAGTGTTCCTACAAGCCCATAATAATCAATTGGAATGTATAACTGAAAGAAAGTTCCCCATTGTAAAAGCAAGAAAAACTGTGAGTTACTCGGAAATAAATCTAAAAGAGGATGTGAGAGACCTTTATGGAGAAAATTACGAAAAGTTACTGAAGGGCGTTAAGAGAAGACCTGAAAAAATGGAGAAATATAACATGTTCATGCATGGGAAGACGCAATATTATATAGATGTCAGTTCTCCTCAGAATTAATCTATAAATTCATTGCGATTCCAATCCAAATCTCAATGGAGCTTTTCATAGAGCTTGACAAACTGATTCTAACATTAATCCGAAGTAGTTGAGGGCAAAGAAGAACCAAGACAAAAGAATAAAGAGAAGGAACTTTCCCAACTAGATGGATATAAAGATTGACTATAAAGCCACGTGAAATTAAAATAATGGAGGAGGCATGCAGGAGAGACAAATTTATCAGGAGAACAGAACAGAGAGCTCAAAAACAGTCCCACGTATTTATGAGGACTTGACATTTGCCAGAGATGGCTTCATGCATCATCAGGAAAAAAACGATTTTCAACAACGGTGTGCAGCAATTAGCTACGCCCACGGGGGAAACCGTTAATTAGATCCCTACCTCGTACCACACACATAAAGATAAATTCCAGACAGACCAAAACAAAGCTTTACAACTACTATAAAGAAATCTAGTTTAATATCTTTGTGATACGGAGTTAGAGAAAGATTTCCTAAACAGAGAGCAAAAGATACAAATTATAATGGAACTTTTCAATTTGACAGAATCAAACACTAAAATTTCTCTGTGCTAAAACCATCAGAAAACAAAGTTAAAGCGCAACACCACAATTGGAAAAGATAGTCGCAACAGTATAGGAACAGTATTCAGAATACACAACACGGTACTCCTATAACTCAAAAAGAAAAACACACACACACAAAAAATCAATTTTTAAAAATCTAAGTAAAAGAAAACACAAAAGAAGTACAAAAGAAAACCCAAAGGATTGATAAATATATGGTTAAAATACAACTTCACTACTAAGCTGGAAAATAACATTTTTTAAAAATTGAATTCTCGAGGCGGGCGGATTGTCTGAGCTCAGGAGTTTGAGACCAGCCTGAGCAAGAGCGAGACCCCGTCTCTACCAAAAATAGGAAGAAATTAATTGGACAGCTAAAAATATATAGAAAAAATTAGCCAGGCATGGTGGCACATGCCTGTAGTCCCAGCTACTCGGGAGGCTGAGGCAGGAGGCTCGCTTGAGCCCAGGAGTTTGAGGTTGCTGTGAGCTGAGATGATGCCACGGCACTCTAGCCCAGGCAACACAGTGAGACTCTGTCTCAAAAAAAAAAAAAAAAGATAGATTCCTAGGCTCTATCCTCCAGGGTTGTTGATTCATTAGGGCTAGGGTAGGCCCTGGAATCTCTTACCTAGGTGACTCTTCATCAGGCCTTAGAACCTTGTAATTCCAAAAGTCATGTGGTTTAGAAAATAAGAAAACTACACTTGTTAATATCCAAGTCCTTTTACTGGAAACAAGATATAAGGAATTCTTTAAAATATACATATATATTTTTTAGAGATAGGGTCTGCTCTGTCACCCAGACTGGAGTGCAGTGACATGACCATAGCTTACTATAGCCTCAAACTCCTGGGCTTAAGCGATCCTCCTACCTCATCCTTAGCTAGGAATACAGGTGCTTGTCACCACTCTCAGCTAAGGAAATTTTTTAAATTATTAAACACATAGTCCTAACTGAAGATTTAATCTCTTCAATTCTGCTAATGGCTATCCTTTGCTGGGTGCTTACTATGTGTTGGGCACTGTTCATATTATTTTACTTAATTCCCGTTTACAGAAGAGAAAACTGAGGCCCAAAAAGATGAAGCAACTGGTCATTCAGATAATAAGTTTAAGAGCTAGGATTCAAATCCATTTTGTATGACTTCCCAAACCATGTTCTGTTTAAACCACTATAGTATATTGCCTCTCTCAATGAACTTTTTGTAACTGTAAACGTCTATGTACATTATATGGAAAGGACCACTTATTATATATTGGTATTTCAAACCATGCCTTTATTTAGCTACCAAGTACTGCCAGATAAATATCTCATTCTTTTTATGTTCAAAGATGATATAGCTATGTTTATGAGCTCTAATATTTACTTATATTTGTGGGTGTACTGAATTTTCTAAATCGAAATAAGGAACAAAACTAGCAAAATAGTAACCTGTAATCCAAATTCCTAAAACATTTAAGTACCAAGAATTTCTGCTTTTTATCATGAGAAAGCATTTTTAAGAGTCTGCCAACTCATTTTGCTCCCTTGACATTCTAATTCCAAAAGTACAATATCAACATGCAATAATAAAGATTCTAGTTATGCTTTTTCTGGTCTTGCAAGAAACGAGAGGTCTTAAAAATCTTCTGAAATCCTTAAGAGTAAATGATGAACCCAGTGGTGAATCCTTATATCCTGAGAAGTTTGAATAAGCAAACTTCAGAATACTTATCAAAGTCATTAGACAAATTTGGCCATTCCTTGAGGTCACGAGAGTAACAGAAAGATCAAGATGCTCAAAAATATGTTAGATAACCTTTGCTTGATACTGAGGTCCACAGAAAAAAGCTAATTATAATATAAGACAGAGGTAACTTCTTAGAGATTATACATGAACTTAAGTATGCTATAGTTACCTTCCTTACTGATATAGGAAGCATTTTTAATCTCTCCATTGTAATTATAGCACCCTGTACACCCACAATTTATCCCGTAACAACACTTGAACAGCATAGTTATCTTTTTCATGCTAAGTCTCCCATGTTATCACTTATGGACTTTGGGAAAATGGGAGGAAGTTGCTTGAGAGTACAGAGTTCTGGACATGCTGCTAAGCATTTGAACCTCATTTCCACTGTGCACTCCCTTTACAAGCCTTGCAGTTAATTTATGGCCAATTTCTATTATCTTCAAAGCTTTCTTTTACTTCCTTGATTTTGGAATTACTCATGCTTCACCTGCAGAAATAACCTTTCCTTTTGTCCTTAGTGCAACATGCTAGGAGGACCAGAGAAAAGCTAAATACTTGTGTGAGACTGGTGAGGAGTATAGGGGGAAAGAAGCATTACTTCTCCTTTCTACCAGCCAAGGAAGCTTTTGAAACCACTGACCTGTCTTTCCCAGTTGTAATGATACATTAGGGGACAGAAAGTCAATCTTATTTATTGTAAAGACAAGCTAGACAAGATAGCATTATATTTGCTTCATCTTTTTCTCTTAAAAAATAATTCTCAAAATACTTTTGACTATTCACTTCATCAAGTGAACAAAAAAATTTTGTGATAAATATTCAGAGAACATGATGAGTTGTTTATTCTATTTGTATGCATCATTTTATATTATAAAGTATAGCCTTAAACACTATAATATCTCAACAATTTTACTACCCTTATCTTGTTGCAAACAATTTAAATAGCACAGATTCATAACAACCTGTCAGCAATTAAGTATCGCTAGACAAAAATATTTTTCTTTTTTTAAAACTTTTAATTTGAAAATAATTTCAGTTTTACGGAAGAGTTGCAAAGATAGTCCAGAAAGTTCTGGTGTACTCTTAACCCAGCTTCCCCTAACGTTATGCAATAATAGTACACTTATCAAAACTAAGAAATTAAT
>CAUYSK010040133.1:0-61715 GCA_963575035.1 Avahi laniger | reverse complement strand
ATCTCGGATCATCAGGCATTTGATTCTCGTAAGAAGCATGCAACCTAGATTCCTTGCGTGCTCAGTTTACAGTAGGTTCATGTTCCTATGAGAATCTAACGTCACCACTGATCTGACAGGAGACAGAGCTTATGTGGTGATGCGAACAATACGGGGTGGCTATAAATACAGATGAAGCCTGGATCACTGGCCCACCATTTACCTCTTGCTGTGTGGCCCGGTTCCTAACAGGCCATGGTCTGCTACTTGTCTGTGGCTCAGGGGTTGGGGGCTATGGCTATAGACAATTGTAACACAGTGGTAAGTATCTGTGTGTCTAACATATAAACATAGAAAAGATACAGTACAAATACAGTATTATAACATTATGGGACCACCGTCATATAGGATGGTCCATTGTGACTTGAAAGTTAAGCAGCTGGTTAAAGTATTCCTAGACCTCACGCAGGGCTAGAAACAATTTATTTTCCCCTCAGTCAAAGTGGAAAGACCTCATAACACATGAGATATTGGATAGAGTCCTTAGAAGGGGCTCAGTTAACTGTAAATCAAAGTTACTCTGGATTTATCCTGACAAAGCTTAAAAGCAAGCATTAAAAGGACCCAACTGATTTCAGTTTACTTAAATGTTAGCCAGAATAAAATCCAACACTTTTTAAAGGACCTAATAACATAAAGTTCGAATTGACTGGCATCTAATAAAAAAAGAGAAAGGACCAGACAGGCAAAGAGGAAGGAAAATAGGAGCTACGGCCTGTAGAAATGTCAGTCAACAGGATCAGACCCAGAGACGGCAAAGATAATGGGATTAACGAATCAAGACATTAAATTCTGTAGTATGAGTGGGCTAGGTATGCTGGAAACAGTAAAGAAAAATCTGAACATGATGACGAGAGAAATAGAAGGTATGAAAAACACTAAAATGGAACTTCTACATATGAAAATACAATATCAGAAATGAAAAGTCACTGTATGTAAAAGCAACACTCACTTGGAATAGTATTTGAGGATTATATACGTATATGCAAAATAGAAAATTAATGGTCCCTATAATGCCAAATTTCATGTACAGCCTGCTTTAACAGCATAGCTTCTATCTTTTCAGACCTTTATTTGCGTATATAAATACATATAAAATTAATAGTGTTTGAAACAATAAAATATGAATGCAATATTTGTTTTATAGTTAGAATAATTTATAGGGAGCTGCATTTTTAATTTTGAATAATTATTTTAATATATTCACCTAACATATTCATATTTATTCAGTTTACCTTATAGGATCAGTAATTTTTCTTCCATCAAAGGTATATAAACAGGTCCTGAAGATAGTTGCAAAAGAGAAATTAAAAAATATTTTGGCAAATTTATAACGAGTAATACAAGATGTAACTTCTCAAACTATTACTTTAAAGGAGGTAACAGCTATTTAAATGTATTAATTACATTATCTTTACTGAATTGAAAGCTTCGTTACATAATATCAAATGTAGTTTGGAAATATAGGCTGTTTTTGATTACCTTTAGAAGTAGAGCATTGGCAAATTTGAATGTGTACTCTAAAATGTTCTAATAACTGAATCTTGCCAGAGTAGTAGGTTTTAAAGAAAAGATGAATTTAGAACATTTGAGAAAGAGGAAATAATGGAATCAACATTTCCAGTTTGTGGCTCAAGAGTCCTGAGGAATTCAGAGGGGCCTAAGAGAGCAGTGAGGCCAGGGAGGTCTACGGTGACCCAGTGGTCAAAGGGTCTTGGCTGCATTTATAAGGACTTATTTGGTATTTATATTAACAGATCCCCACATTCTAAATGCTAAGTTTGCTGTTTAAAGATTCCCACAGTGCAACTTTTTATTACATCAATAATAATCAGTTAAGGTTTATCTTTAAAATCACAGATTTTTAAATTATCAGATTACCATTGTTGTGGGATTTTTTTGACAATTCTTTTGCTTTTGGCCTAATTTTCTTTACTATTTTTACCTTGTTATATTTCAAGGAATTAAGTAAATAGACTCAAATTTTTGTAGCAGTGAGGAAGAATTAAAAAATTATAGAAATCCGATTTCTTTAAATGTACAGATATTTATTTGTATTAGTGATGAATAGGATATGGTAAACTTTAAATTGGAGGCCTATTTTAGCAATGTTTGAGATAGTTTAAACTCCAAAAATCTTGCTGATATTCTGAAAATGTATCATCATTTGAAATGTAATGAAGGTAGTTCAAATGGTTAATAATACTATATAAAAATGGTCAGTATATTTTTATAAACAATTCAGTGAAATAGTAGATTTAACTCTTGAAATTATTTTGGTTCTTGCCAATGAGATTAATGATACCATTTACTGAAGTTTTAATATGTATTAATACCATGCATTATATTAAAAATTTTGTTTAGGCCAGGTGTAGTGGCTCACCTCCTAACACTTTGGGAGGCCGAAGTGGGAGAATTTCTTGTGGCCAGGAGTTTGAGAAAATCCTGAGCAAGAGTGAGACCCTGTCTCTACAAAAGATAGAAAAATTAGCTGGATGTGGGAGGCTGAGGCAGAAGGATCCGCTTGAGCCCAGGAGTTTGAGATTGCAGCGAGCTATAATGATGCCATGGCACTCTAGCCTGGGCAAAAGAGTGAGACCCTGTCTCAGAAAAAAAAAAAAAAAAGGCAAGTAACCTAATTTTCTTTTTTAAAAAAACTAGTAATACATAAAAAAAAAAAAAATAAAAACTTTGTTTATTTAACCCAGTTAATCCATACAGCAACTCTTAAAGGTAGATAATTTTATCATCATCCTCATTTTTCCAGGTAAGAAAACTACAATATAAGAGGTTAAACAACTTGCCCAAGGCCACGCAGCTTGTAAATGGAAGAGCCAAGGCGTCAGCCTAAATAACTGTAGGACCTGTGTGCTTAAGCACCGTGCTATCCTACCTCCACAAAGAAGTGGCTATTCTATGTCTCCTAAAGACAATATATGGATTTAGAAAATATTGGCTAGCCTATATTATTTTATAAAGTGAAAATAACATTTGGTAAATGTAGAAGAACAAGATAAACATTAAACCTCTCAGTAGTCCATTTATTCACAAATAAATCTGTTGACTGAAATCAAACATGTCAGAGAAATGAAATTGCATTGCAGGATAGTGGGTAGAGCACAGAGGCTGTTTCCTGATCTGCTAATAACTACTGTGTCTCTGGGCATGTCTCCTAATTTCTCTGTATTTCAGTTTTCTCCTTTGTAAATGGAAATATTTGTACTAATTTATCGTTAAGACCCCTACTTTACCGTTTTAGACTTGTTTTTTTGTTTCTATGAATATGTATAATTTTCTAAATCAAAGTTAAATCAAATATACTATCATTGAAACATATTATTTACCAGAGAATCTTTGTTTGTGAGCAATGTATATTAATATTTTCTCTATGATGACTCTTTTGGGAAGTGTTGCCAAAATGGCTAATTCTGTCTTTTGATACAAGAGAAATGGTTGAATTAGACTTAACTGAAGACATATAATCAAATATAAAGTTATCTTTACAGCACTGGATTATGACTATTTCCATCAGAAGTACCCCAGGACAAGTTCTAGCACACATATCCAGGGGGCACTGTGTATATACTATTCCTTTGCATATATAAAATGCAAATTCAGTTTTCTCCTCCTGCCTTCATTTTTTGATAAATGCCACATCTACTGCCACCTGGTGTTGAAAATCAGTAGAATGTTTTACAAAGTCATCTGAAAACATTTTCAGTTTCTCTTCATTAGAAGCAAGGGGGAAAGTAGGTTTTGCTGGTGTTCTGACTTAAGATCCATGTTTAGATAAGCTGAAGGCAACCACTTCTGACCCTTTATAAAAGTAATTTGCAAGGAAGTAATTTCAGCTAGTCAAATTCACAGATGTGATTTGGATTCTTTTTTTCTTTTGTTGTTAATTTTTCTTTGAGACATATTGTCAACAGTTTGTAATTATTTTGTGCAAAATTTTCTTTGCTTCCTCGTGATTTTTTCCATAAATATTCATTTAACAGAAAAGCCTTCCTTAAATCATATAACCTTGTGTTATATCCACTTCTGATTTTAAACAAAACAAAATAAAGAAAATATGACCTCTTAGAGATCTATATGAATTTAAAACAAGTCAGAGGACAGAGTAGAAACGGTTGTAAATATTGGGATTTAAAAATATTTACTCTAAATAAAATTAAAGTTTTAATGAAGTATAAATTAGTTTTTAAATATAGTATTTCAAATAGACTTCATTTGGATTTATAAAGATAGTTTCACTTCTTCCATTACAATAAAATAGGTTGGTAGAAATGCAAGGATTGGTTAGAGATACCAGGTAGAAACACTGGCTAGACAGGTAACCACGGAATACAGAACAACATGGTAGATGCCTGTGGAATAAAAGCACTGTCTGAAGAATTTTGAGAGAAGGTAGGTGATAGCACATGTGGGGGAGTCATACTTTTCAGAAGAGGTGTGTTGACAGCTCTCCAAGAAGGTCTTTTTAATTCCAGGCCTCCGTTGTACCTGTGCTAGTTTATGCTCTTGAAGTAGAGGAGAAAAGGAAAAGAAAAACAATAGTAAAGGCAGATGGGGGAAAGCATTTGACGATAGTCTCTACCTTTTTGATTGAAATGCAGACATTAATAGCAAGAATGCTATTCCAGAACTTTGCATTTCTTTTGTTCACAAAAAAATAATAAAGGAAATTCTAGAACATGCTGGCAAAAGCAGAAAAGGTAGAAAAGGTGGTGAGGTAAGCAGAAAAGGTGGTGAGCATTGGAAATTTAGTGATACCTAGGAAAGTAGGGGCTGTTTGTTTGATCTAAGCGAAAGAGGAAGGAAAGAAGCATAGAGCAAACGTACTTTGTCCTGAGATTTCCTTCTTTCTTTCTTTTTTTACCTGTTTCAAAAATTTATAGTAAAGTCTCTCAAATTTATTTGTTTATGTCTATCATCACTCTTATTATTTTAGCTTGAGTGGTACGGACTTTGGTCTGGGCAATAGAAATAGTCTTCCTACTGCTCTGTCAGCCTCCAGCATCCCCCCCTCTTTAATAAGCGAGTGGTCCTCAGGATCAAGGTCAAATTCCTTAACACATCCGTTGTGATGTCTAGCACTGAGGTCTTTGCCCTTGCTCTTTGCTCTGGTGGAGCACTCCGCCCCAGCATCTCTGCTTGACCCACTTTTGTCATCCTGAAGATCTTGGATATCACATCCTCTAAACCCTGCTTGATCTGCCAAATATGGATTAGATTCCCCTCCTCCATGCTTCCATTATTCTCTGAACTTCCCCTTATTAAAGCATGTGTCATATTTTATTGTAATTGTTTGTTTGGCTGCCAGCAAAGACTTCCCAGAACGAGTGATGCTTGAACTAGGACCTGGGAGATTGTTCAAGAATTAGTCGGATGGGGTTGGAGAAGGAATTCCAGGCAGAGGCGATATGGTGCGCAAGGACAGGACCCTTTGCAGAACTTCAGGTCACTTCAGTTTCCTCAAGTTTAGGAAGCACTTGGGAGAATGAGGGGCAATAAGCCCAGGGAAGAGGAGGCCTGGGTGTTAAAGGTCTTGAATATGCCCTGCTGAGTTGCCTGGACTTAGGAAGGGAGACATTTTAGACATTTTAGAATTGAGTAGAAATCAGTCCTTATTGGATTCAGGTACAAGAATAGATAGAGGTATATATGATAAATCAAAAAAATTTGCCATCAGTGACAATAGAGGGCAATGATGATTTCATTAACAATCCCCTCCCCACAGGGTTAGTATTGTAAGAGAAATAGATGTAATGGTGGAAGATGATGTATAAAATTTTATATACACTGAGTTTGAGATGCCTTGGGACAGCCAAGTGAAAGTATTTAGGAAGAAGTTGAATTTATAAACATTTACATAATATCATTTTTATAAAATGGCCAAATATGATATGTAAAAACCTATATTATGTATTTTAAAAATGTAATTTTAACACCAAAAAAGTACATAGAACATAATTTCAAAATAAAGTAATGTCTTTAATAGGAAAAAACTCTTTGTCAATCTGTTTCCGTATGTGTAGAAATAATAGTTATTTACAAAATTAAAACCTTACCGACAGTTTTTTCTCTTGAAACACAGAATCTCATTTATAAACTGTTAAAGTAGGAAAAAATCCTGTCAAAAAATACCAGGTGGAAAATGAGTTCTCGATACAATGAAATTTTAGGGCAACAAAAGTCTAAAAGGCTACAAAAGAGAAAGAGCACCACTGTCATTTGAACAATGGCTGGTTACTTTATTTTTTGGCACTATTGATCACTGAATTTGAGTTTTCATCTGAATTCCGTACAGAGCATGCACTACACAACAATTTTATCATAAAATACTTTTCTGTATGCATTTTAGGATAAGCTGCCACCAGAAACAAATCAATACAAATACATCAGGGGCCGAACAATCCCGGGAGTGGGTGACACACTGAGGAATTCTGCCAAACAGACTGAATAGGCTATGGGCAAAGCAAATGAGGGAAAGTTAAGGAATGAAATATTTTAAATATTAATAATCACTTCAAACTTGGTATGGTATTTTCTGCAAAAGAAAATTAACATTTAGCAACACATTAATGAATTTTATCTCCAAAGAGATTAATGCACTGGCAAAGTATGCAGATAACAGGAGTGCTGTGGACAGCAGATACCAAAAACACCCCGGTCTTGAAGACAACAAAGTAAAGATGGCCTTCCCTGATCACTCCCTTTACTGGAGGTCCATAAAGAACTTGCGGCATGATCACCTGCCTGCTGTGTTTCCAACTCTAACACATTAACTGATATGTGAGTTATATTTAACTCACAGTAAGTTTGAGTCTGGGGCCTTGTGAAGTATATGTAACTCACACGTCTCTACCTTGGGAGCCACGTGAACGATTTTTCGAGTTGCATATAACTCATGCGCAGAAAACAATAAAAAATAACAAATTTTTCATTAAATTAGAAAGGACTGTTTTGTTTTCGAAGTTTTTCTTCTATTTTCGTAATAAAATACCACGGCCCCATGAAAAAAAAATTTATTCTCTAGTTTGGAATCGATGTGATAAGCAGCCAAACAGAAGTCCCAGTGGGCAAGGGGAGCAGAGAAGAGAATCATGTTAAATGTAAACCTGAAAGACACAATCCCCGACTCAAATCCCAGAGATCTTGGCAAGTCTCCAATAGCAGCTGTGATATTAAAAAAATGGACATACCTCACTTTTCAAAAGACACAATACATAGACTTTTTATAGATAATTGGAAAAATCCTCAGAGAAATAGTCAATGAAAATTGAGCTCTTCAATATAAACATCTCAGGGCTGAAACACGCCCTCCATCCATCCAAGCATCCATGCCTCTTGCTTTTTAGCAGGGCTGTATCTGGTCGATGACACCACATGGCTTTATAGGGCAACCTTTAAAACTCTCCTTTTGGGCCAAAATCTGGGCCAGTGAGGATCCAAGCAGGCCTGCAAGGCCTGTGATGGCAGGTTCTGAAGGTTCTGAGGTCTGGCCCTTGCTTCCCAGACGCAATGTCAAATACATAAAATCTCTTGTCATGTTACATTTTATATTTTGAAATACAGAGTATATTTTAAGTGTTCTTAAGGCATTTATTTATTACAACATTGTCTGCCAAGATTTCACATTAGCTTAAAATGCAACCAGACTTTACATTTCTTTACTGAGGACACCACCGCAGCGTATTCCATAAAGCCTTCTCCTGCCATCAGTGTGTCCCAGATCCTCACTATGAGTCCCATAGTGGCCTCTTTGTTCCTTAAGCGAACCGACTAGAAGTTGATTCTCTGCTACAAGGTAAAAGCTCCTAACTCAAACTTATTGGAAAAGGAATGAACATCTTCAAAGTGCACTTTAAGAAGAGATAGAAGCCAGTGCGTCTTATAAGACCAATAAAAGGGACCAAATCATGCATTTTACAACTAAACACATGATTTGGAGTGCAGAATTCAGATGTTACTTTGCTGGTCCAGGCTGTTAATACTCTTCTTGTCCCTTCTGTGGGCCCCCTTCATCAGGTATCACAGGTGGCATTGAGAGACTGGGTCTACAGGCCTCTAAAATACAGGATTGCTTTCCCCCTTTTTCCCCTGGGAAATAAATTGAATGTTACTTAGCTTTCTGAAGTATGAGATGGAGCAGACATCCCTCTTAGGAAAATCTTGAGTCCCTTCAGGAGACATTCTGGGCACCTGGCTGGCCTTGGAAAGTGAATCGGCAACCTCCTGGGAACAGTGGCCTGCGCCACCCCAGGGCAGCCTGAGGAGCTGCGGTAGTTCTCTGTGTTGAAATGGGCCTTTGGAAATGGAGCTGCACTGCGAGCTGAGAGGTTTCTTCCATTTATTCAGAGCTGGAGCCACAAGGGAGGGAGCCACTGCAGTTTCTTGACCTTGTCTGGCAGCCACAGGGCCATAGTTGTTTCCATCATAATTTGCATCAAAACACTTCTTCAACCACTGGATGAATTCAAAATTATCTTGAAACTTTCCTTTTACTAGTCTGTTCATGAAAATTATTTTGTCAACACCATTCTCTTAAAAAATTCTTGTATAATACATTTTGGAGTTCTGGATGTCCTCTTGTTCCAGTGTAGCTTGTAATTTCACTTTCTTCAAGGCAATAGAGCCAGAGTATAGCATGCCCATAAACTGACAATAGGCAGCTTCTGAGTACAACTGTTGGATCTTTGTCAGATTCAACTGCAGAGATTCATTGATACAGGCCAGCATATTATGTACACTTCAAGTTTACATTCACTGCTATCTTGGGCTCTCCACAGAACTGCGTCCACTGCTTATACCCTGCTCTGCTTCCGTCTTTGTCTCGTTCAAAGGTTACAACAATTTTATTTTGCAGTGTCACATTGTATGTAATTATTTTCATATTACATAGTGACAAGTGATGTACATTTGTCACTTTAGGGATCCATATTTGATAGCAGTACACAGAGAAGAGAACAAACATCCAGTGTATCCCAGGATCAAGGGTATCCACATTTGGTAACATATAGAGGAAGTTGTGATGTCCATCCCCCTTCAGGAGCAATGAATAACAGTGGATTCATTCCTTCAGTCAGAGACAGCATGGGCTGCTGATGGCTGGTAGCTGTGATTCTATCTAGGAATTGCCCCTGACTGAAGGGAGCAGCCTCACTCAAGGGTGTAGCTCCTCCCCAGAGGCAGCCCACATCCAATGAGTGGTTAATGTAAGAGTACTTAGGCTCTGTTCCTTTGCCTGGTTACAGGTTAGAACTTCCCATGAGTTCCCTTAGGCTACTGTTCCAACTGCACGGCAGTTCAACTTCTTCTGCCAAACCTTGCTTCCTCTCAGCTATATTTCCGGAGAGTACTTCCCAATGAACTTCCATACAAATCTTTTTCTCTGACTCCTTTCTGTCAGAAGCAAGTTTGTATTGCATAGTAATGTTGAGGAAAATGGAGTCAATTGCTGTATGTAATATCATTCTGAAAAAACTATAGTTTTGAGGAAAATAGTCTCTAGCCTCCAGCATCTGGCATTATTTCTTACTTTTCAATGAAAGGATGAGAATGAAAGTGTTGGAGGCCAGGGAATGAATTGGCTAATTGTTAGAGCTTTTAAGAGCTATGGGAAGGAGATTGGAAAGCTCCCTAAGCCAGCTCTATAGCTGTTTATAATGAGCCTGTGGACGGGAGGGACTAATGTCCATCACAGAGAAGTCAGAGATTGAAGACAGAAAAAATTCCTCATTGACTGGTAACAATCATGTGCTAGCATTAAAAACTTCTTATCTGGAGATCCCATTACTCTCTATATTACTCTTTACTATAGACTTTGTAGCATGATTAAAAACATGGAGTGTACCCCAACTTAAACTATGCACAAAAGCTCTGGACTTTATATGCAAAGATAACTTGCACTCCATGTTCTTATCAGAGAATCTATCATCAAATTCCATGCTTCAATATCATTGTTGAAGGAAAGGGGATATTGTTGAAATGTTCAGCCATCCATATGTTCCTCTAACTTATGGATACCCCACATATATGACTCTGAACCAGACCATCAAAGACATGCAAACTGAGACTCACTTGACGCAATTACTTTTACTGACCTCTCAGGCCATTGGCCCACAGTAAGGAATGTTATCATAAGCATCAGCCTCATGGGGACTGAGGAAGGAAGAAGATGGTGATAGAAGGATACAATGATGGACATCGTAGCTTTTAATGGTCTACTCTTCAGGTTTTTGGAAGGCTCCCATGTTATACGTATTTGGAAAACGATCTATATCATCAATTTGTGTTGGCAAGGACATTGTGGTTCTCAGGAATTAAAAACATAGTGATTCCCTTTTGACTAATTTATTTATATTCTTTAACATTCTTCCCTCAATCACCCTGCTTTCTATCCTCTTTTCCAGTGATTTCAGTTTGAAATAAGACAAGCAACAAGATACAAAATAATACAATATTATTTTGTTTCTTCCCTATATTTACATTCAAAATGCCTATATCTAAACAAATCTAAACAAACATATTTAAGGTCAGTATTAAAGAACAGCCTTCCATTTTTAAAAAGAAGATGAAAGAAACAACTTTATGAAAAGATGGAGCATACTATAGTGTTTAAAAAGGCTTCAGAGGCAGGGGAAGATGGTTAATTGAATTATCATGAGAGTCATTAAAACACTCTGGGCCCTAGTTCTCTAATCATAAGAACAATAACACCTGCTTTGTATGAGTCTTTGAGGATTAAATAAAACCATATCTATCTAAAGACTTTAACACTCAGCTTGACACATAAACACACAATGTTCAATGTTAAATACACAAATAAACAGAAAAATAGGTAGCTAGACTTTTTGAGTGGTGATGACATGTCAGGCATTGGCATATAGCTACATGAAATACTCATCACAGTCTAGGAGTTAGGCATTTTTATATTTCTATTTAATAGATAAGATACTGGGCTTATCTTTGTACATAAATAACAAGTGGTGGAGTTGGAATTTTAATGTTGTATATGATTCCAGAGTCTGTGTGCTTTGACATGATGCTCTGCCATCTTTTTTTAATGGAAACAAAAGTCAGCAATCAAAGGAGAAGGGAAGGAGTGAGAGAAAGAGGGAAGAGAGAGACAGAAAAGAGAGAAGCAGTTTTCTTTAGGTTGTTTGAACATGAAATATTAAAATGCTTAGCACAGTGCTTAGCTTATAGAAAACATTCAGTGAATGACAGCCACCATTAGTAGCTACTGTTATTCATCACCATTGGGGAGGGTGTGAGTGAGGGCAGCAGTGAAATTTATGGCATCATGCATAAACTGATTTTTACAAATGCTTCACTACTTTCAGTACCAAAGTGTTCAGTGTGAATTTTTTTAAAATGTTTTTTCCTACAGTTTGTTGATAATTTGGTTGATAAAATATACTACAATAAGTGGCTGTCCCCAGCAAATTTATTATACAGTAGACTGAATAAAAGAAAACCATGATCGGAGTTAAAATAAGAGTAATATTTTCTCTAAGAAAGTGAGATATCCTATAACTTATTAATATTATATATAAACTATTAATCTGTGATAACCCCCCTAATTGGCACTATTTCATTAAATCACATTTCCACAAGAGTCCAACTTGAGGCCCATCTCACCATACGAAACACATTACTTCCGAGTATTTGATGGCTCAATCAAAAATATTAACTGCTTCTGAAGACAAAGTATTCCTGGAATTGTAGTGTAAGTCATTGAGGGGATCAGGGGAACCGTTACTACTCAGAATACTGTTTTCTAATACCTTAGCTGAAGTTGCTCTTTTCCATTATGAGATTAGGTAACGTAAGTAAGTATTATAAATAGGAAAGAAAGGAGGGAGAAGGGAGGGGAGGGAAGAAGAAACAGAGGAGCAGGATGAATTCAGGAAAGCTGGAAAGGAAAGGAGAATACAGGGAAGTAAGGAAGAGAGGAATGGACGGAGGGTGGAGGGGAGGACATCTTAAACTATTCTTTATATCTGGAAGGGGGATTGTCCTATTTATTTATTTCTTATTCACAATTGTTTCTGCTAAACTTGGACTGTTCCTCTTTCATATAAACTTCTTCCCTACCCTGAAGGTTTTGATTACATACCGAACATTGTGAATTTTACAATGTGCTATATTTTATTGTATTCTTCAAATATGGAAGTCACTTAAATAATGTTCAGATTAATTTAATCTTTTTGAGGCTTATATGGAAGTGTATTTAAGATAAATCCAGAGCAGCCTTTAATATTGGGCAGGAATTCTTAAATTTAGTTGTCTTAGGATTCCGTCTGTCATGTTTTAGACATTGTTGCCTATTGTTCGATGTCTAAAAATATTTGTTTCATGTATTTTGTCCAATTTCATACTTGTGAGATAGCAATTCCCACAGCAGTTACTCCGTCATAAATGGAAACAGAAGTTGCTGGCTTTATTTTTAAATAAGCTCGAATAAAACCCACGATGAAATCCCACACAAGTGGCAGGTTAGAATTTCATTTTCTTCCTCTTCCACATTAGAATATTTAATTTTCATGCATTATGAGAACAGCAGAGTGTTACTGAAAATTTTTAAAATTTCATGCATTAAACCAACAAAGATAAGCAGGAATAACTAAGATATGGAGAACATAACCGTAACAGAGTAATGACTTAAATAACATTTTCTAGAGGCAATCAGCAACATAGAATCTCCAAAGCACTTAGATGAATGACTCTATTTTATAATCTCAGAAAGAAAATACTAATCATATACAGTTAATATTATATAGGATTTACTGATAACGTAATATTCACCACGGTAAAACAGTATAAAACAAAACAAAACATACAGGCATTATAATTCTGTCTTACAAAGACCTGTAAGTGTTTACTATATAATAATTCATGCAGAGTTAAGATAGCACAGCACATTTCCATTTCTCTTTGAAGAAGATTTATGTAAAAAGTGAAGAGATTTATATCTGTAGTATACAACCTGACCATGGGGGCTGTTCACGCTCTATTCAACAATAGCAGCAATTACATTTTTTCAATTGCATTGACAATTTTGGCTAATTGAGGTGAATGCACAAAGGCTGTTGTTTTGTAAGTTTAATGCATAGTTTGTGATAGGTGAACAAAAGTGCCCACTAGGCTTTTTCATCTAAAATAATAAAAAGCTAATGTGATTGTACTGAAGATTAATGACAGCTATTCCAAGAAGACGTCTGGAGCCTCCTGACATGACACTTCTTGTCACTGGTGTTAAGAAAATGGACTAGAGTGGATTCACAGCCCACAAGCTGTTCCATCAGTGGCACATCAGCCCTGGACACTGCCTCACAAACACTTACCCAGTTATAAGGTGGCCTCATGACAGCTGCATTTGCTTCTTACATATTCTGCAGTGGAAGAATTGCTCTGGAGCTCCACACTTGAGGCTTTAAAATGTTTTATGTTTCTGTTTAGAGTTACAATTCTGATGATTGCTCTGATTTACATGAGTTTTTCTGTAAAAAAATGCTGTAGGTCAATGCAAGCTAATGCACATGCAATCAATGCCTTGCAAGACTTTCAATCATGCTTTCTTCCTGTATAGATCAACTGCTAACAAAGGTATCCAATTACTTCCCTCAGAGTGTGTTTGGGAAAGCATTAAGTGAAGAGAGCTTGATATGGCCACCTGTTTATGGCTGTACATTATTCATGAGACATTTCCTGTGTGCATCAAGTGCTGCTGCAGCAGAGATGCCCAGCAGACCACCACTCGTTGTGCTGGGTTTCACGACAGTGGAATCCGTGTGAACTGGAAGGATGCTGTGTGTGTGTGTGTGTGTGTGTGTGTGTGTGTCTGTGTGCTTCCTGCAGAAAGTCATGTGAGAACACAGCAATATATTTAATAATTTAAAGTTCAGGAGAAAAGCATACATCTTAGAGATTAATCTTCATCATTTTTTATGATGTAAAAGAAAAATAAACAGCACATTTCCTTAATCAAGCTGATGCTGTTATTGCGAAGTCTTGCTTGTCCTAAATATATCAGTGCTGCACTTTGATCTAAAGAAGGTTCACTCAGTTGAGAAAACAAATACTTTTCTTGACCAGAAGTATCAAGCATGATTGACAGGTCAATTAAAAAGAAATATTTGTTCAACAAACCAAGGCAGCTCCTTCACATACTGAAAGAAGATAATGTATCCAACGATCAAAAAGTCAGTCCTGGTTTACATTGCACTGTGTTATTGGTTCATGACAATTTCCTTCCAGTTAAATTGTTATTTAAGAATCTTGGAGAGGTTTACATGAACCAAAAAGTAAAACTCAGTGTAGGATTAAAACCATCTGCCTATAATACCCACATGGTTAATAAAGAGTCAATTATAATGGGATGTTACGTAGACAGCTATGCTAACTATTAATGCTATAAAAAAAATCAGGTTTAGGTTTCAGAGAATAAGATACTGCTACAATGGTATGAACTTTTTTTTTTTTAAGGGTTTGGGCTTTTACTTGGAAACTTTAAAAAGAGATTTGGTAAATCACTTCAGTGTCACTCAAAAGTTCTTATTCATCTTGACAGCCTAGTTAAAGAAGACAAAATGTGATCTGATTATTTCTTGCTACTTTATGATTGTCTAAACCAGGCTCTCTGGCTTATTGCTTATCACTCACTTACTGTTGGCCTAACTTGTTCATAACAGATGGCTCTCTTCTTCATCCATGTTCTAATCAGTGAAAAGAAGTTAAAAAGGATAGAATTTAGTTATATGATCAGATTTAACTCAAAAAAACGTTGTAAAAGGTAGTATTTATTTCAGAAGGCTATGCAGCTAGCTAAGAATCGGAAATGCTATTACCAAAGAATGGGAGAATAAATTTTTGAAAACCATTAGACAATTGTACCCTACTTAGTCTTCTTAAAGAAGATACCTAGTAATAAATAAAGTTTTTCCCATCTAAAGCTTACATTTATTAAAAGCAATCGTAGTTTTAACTTCTGTCATGAATTGTTTGCAGTTTTGCTCCTCACAGTGACAGGGTGTGGCACCCATTTGGAAAGGAGGCTGTCTCTGTTTCTGTTTGATACATTGGAAGCTTAGAGAGCATTAAGACTCAGTATCCTTGATGATAGATTTTCAAATGATCAGGCTGAGCTATGGCAACAGAGAGATGATTTTCTGAACAGAGAATTCAGATAATTGGAAGTTGAAGCAAGTAAGAGAAAAGAATTGGGCTGAAACTTGTAAAAATATTGTCTCACCTTAATCGTGTGCATACTGTCAGTGTGTCGTCAAAGACCAGATCAAGTCTATGGTGATACCAATTTAGCCCTTATATCTTCACTTCCATTAATAATTTGCATTGATAAATTTTTACATCATTTCGTTCATGGTCTGTTGCCCCACCTAGATGATAACATCTCGAACTCAGAGAGTTTGCAGTTTACTTTGTTTTTGTACCTGAGTATATAACCTGTTAACAAGAACAGAATCACTTGTTGGCATATGTAGCATTCTATACTGTAAGAATTTTAACCCCAAAAGAAAATGAGATCCTATTTTATATATTTTGATATATTAATTGATATCAATTCAGATTTTTTTTTTTTGCCCAGTATTTTACTCTTTTCCTCTTCCCTACCCAACTTGCCTACCATTTATGCAGAGAATCGATTTCTTCTTTCTAAAATCAAGAAAGTTATATGTCAATGCAGAATGCTTGATTTATGGCAGTGCCATGAGGGAGGTAGAAAGACCTGAGAGTAATTTACTTCAAAAATCCCCACTAAATACACCACTTTTCAAATTTATCTTTCTCAGCCCTTTTATATTTCAGTTTCCTTTTCTACCCCCTAAATCCTCAGAGCCATACATTCTGTTGTTCTAACAATGCTACTGTGGCTCTAAGCTTGTGCTTTCAGCAAAATACAAGTATCATAGTATGCTCCCTGTAATTAATTTTTTCTTTCTCTTTCTTTCTCTCTTTCTCTTTCTTTCTTTCCTTTTCTTTCTTTCTCTTTCCTTCCTTCCTTCCTTCCTCTTTCTTCTCTTTCTCTCTCTCTCTCTCTCATTCTCTCTCTCCCTTTCTCTTTCTCTCTTTCCCTTTCTCTTCATTTTAACTCAAAGAAATTAGATTTAAGCTACTCTGTGGAAAACTACTATAGGAGCTATAGGAGATAGAATTTGAATTCTTTCAGTTTCAGAAACTGCTAAAGGCCAAAAGTTTAGCTGATACATGGACGGAAAAATAAATGGGAAAAAGAGTTATATTCCAAGGGGACAATTTGAAGAAAATTTAGCAAAGGGGGCTTATAAATAATGTAGGCAAGGTTTATGGAGAAACCAAGGAATTCTGCTTCTAGGTCTGAAGGGACAAGGAGGGGGTTAGTTACTGGAAGTTCCCTAGGTGTAGCTGTAAGAAACATCATGTGTAGAAGTTGTGGCCACAGGTGAAGAGTGAAAACTAAACCCAGTGACCTGGGAGCAGGCAAGCACTTAGTCTGGTGCTTCCCATTAGTCAAACACAACCAGAAGCCAGAGGCCCAGAGGATCTTTTGAAGCAGCTCTTGTGGGCGAGCCCCTAAGAGCTCAGGGCAAGGAGAAGAAGGGCAAAGAGTGATCCTGGCAGGGCAAAAGGGAGCTATCCAGTAAATCTGACAAATGGTTATAAATACATTAATCCGACAAATTTCCTTTAATCTTAGATCAGTGTTGTCTCATAGAACTTTCTGGGATGATGTATAACTATTAATGTTAAATTTGTGCTGTCATATACAGTAGACTCTGGATACAGGTATTTACTGAATACTTGCAATATGGCTAATGGGATTTAGAAATGAAATTTTAAATTTTATTTGTTCAATTTTATTTGCTAATTGGTTTCAATTAAAACAGCCACATGTGACTAGTGTATACCAGTGAAGACCTACATAATTGTTTGCATAATTATTTCCTAAACTTTAATGTACATCAGAATCAGCTGGAGGACTTGCTAACACGCAGATATCTGTGCCTCACTCCCATAGTTCCTGATTCTGTGGTTGTGCCACTAAATTTACATTTCTGAGAAGTTTCTAGACACATCATAATTAAATACTTTGAAAACTACTGACATAGAAAAATCTTAAATGTAGCCAGAGAGAGATGATGCATATCTATTGGGGAATACCAACTTCAGTGACAATGGATTTCTTATCTGAAGTCATGAAAGCCAGAAGAAAGTGGAAAAAGATTTTTCAGGTGCTGAAGGAAAAGAACTTTCAACCACAAATTATGTATCCAGTGAGTTTATCCTTTAGAAATGAAAGGGAGATTATAACATTTTCAGAGAAAAAAAACCTAAAACAATTTGTTGTTAGCAGACCTAACTCTTAAAGATTGGCTAAACAAAAGTTCTTCAAACAGAAAGGAATGGATAAAAGAAGGAATCATAGAGCATTGGGAAGAAAGAAGTAACAATACAAAGAGCAGAAATATAGGCATATAAAAAAGACATCTTCACTGGAACATTTATAGCAGCACAATTCATAATTGCAAAGATGTGGAAACAACCCGTGTTCATCAATACATGAGTGGGTTAATAAAATGTGGTATATGTACATCATGAAGTACTACTCAGCCACAAAAAACAATGGTGATCTAGCACCTCTTGTATTATCCTGGATGGAGCTGGAACCCATTCTACTAAGTGAAGTATCACAAGAATGGAAAAACAAGCACCACATATACTCACCATCAAATTGGTACTAATTGGTCAACAGTTATGTGCACATAGGGTAGCAACATTCATCGGGTGTCAGGCAGGTGGGAGTAGGGAGAAGGGTATGGGTAATTTTACACCTAATGGGTGCAGTGTACACTGTCTGGGAGATAGACATGCTTGTGACTTGGGGGGGAGGTGGGCAAAGGCAATATATGTAACCCAAACATTTGTACCCCCCGTAATATTCTGAAATTAAAAAAAAGAAATATGGGCACATAGAATGAGTTTTACAAATCATATTTAATGATTGGAACAAAAATTATAGCACTGTCTGATTTCCTTGATGATGATATTTTAAAAATGGGAAAGATAAATGAACCCAAGTGAGAGTGAGGTTTTCATGCTTTACTCAAAATGGTAAAATGTTGATACCAATAGACATAGATAAATGAAGTGATAGAGAAATATAGTAATACTCAGAGCAACCACTACCAAAAACATGCACATTGAAGTCACTGTAATTAAATCAAGATGAAAGCCTCAAATATGTGCCAGTATCATGCAGGAAGGCAAAAATAGAGAAACAGAAATGAGACCAGAGCAAACAAATATAAAACAAATAATCAATAGCAATCTTAAGTATTTTAATATATCAATAATTAACTTAAATTTAAATTATCTAAATACACCAAGAAAAAGTGAATTAAAAAATATACCCCAGCTAAAGACTTCTTACAAGAAACTAATTTTAAATTCAATGACATATATAGGTTGAAAATAAAATGACAAAAAAAAAGATACACCATGCAAATCTTAATTTTTTTTTTAAAAAAGCATCAGCCATATTATTTTCTGATAAAGTAGACTTTATAGGAAAGAAAATTACTAGAGACAATGAGAGACATTGCATAATGATATAAAAGCAAGCTATCAGGAAAAAATCGCAATCTTAAATATGTATGCATCTAACAACGGAGTTTCAAAATACATGAAACAAAGTCTGATAGTGCTGAAAGAAGAAATAGATAAATCCATAACTGTAGTTGGCAATCTCAACAGCTTCTCTCAGCAACTGATAGAAACACAGACAGAAAATCAGCAAAGATATGGTTGATCTAAACAACACAACTGATGAACAGGATCTAGCAGATATATATAGAACACTTCACCTAACAATAACAAAATACACATTTTCTCCAAGTGCACATGGAAGAATTGCTAAGATAGATCATATCCTGGGCCATAAAACAAACCTCAACAAATTTAACAGAATTAAAATCATATAGTGTGTTCTTGGGCACAATGGATTATACTATAAATTAATATTAATAACATAAAAACAGCAGAAAAAACTCTAAACATGTAGAAATTAAGCAGCACACTTTTAAATAATCCATGGGTCAAAGATGAAGCCTTAAAGGAAATTTAAAAAATACATAGAACTAATTTTTGTGAGTGGTGAGAGATATGGATCCTGTTTCATTCTTCTGCATGTGGCTATTCGGTTTTCTCAGCACCATTTATTGAATAGGGATTCTTTTCCCTGATGTATATTGTTGTCTGCTTTATCAAAGATCAGTTGGTTGTATGTGGGTGGTTTTATATCTGAGTTTTCTGTTCTGTTCCACTCATCTATAACTCTATTTTTGTGCCAATACCATGCTGTTTTGGTTACTATAGCCTTGTAGTGTAGTTTGAAGTGGTAATGTGATGCCTCCAGATTTGTTCCTTTAGCTTAAGATTGCTTTGGATATTCAGGCTCTTTTCTGGTTCCATACCAAGCATAGAATTATTTTTTCTAGATCTTTGAAATTTGACATTGGTATTTTGATGGGGATTGCATTGAATCTGTAAATCACTTTGGGTAGTTTTAACAATGTTGATTTTATCAATCCATGAGCAAAATATGTTTTTCCATTTCTTTGTATCACCTGCAATTTCTTTCCTCAGTGTTCTGGAATTCTCTTTGTAGAGATATTTCACCTCCTTGGTTAAGCATATTCCTAGGTATTTTATTTTCTTTGTGGCTGTGAATGGTATTGAGTCTTTGATTTGATGCTCAGCTTGACTGTTGGTGTATAGAATGCTACTGAATTGTGTACATTGATTTTGTACCTTGAGACTTTGATGAATTTATTTATCAATTCCAGAAGTCTCTTGGAATCTTTGGGGTTTTCTAGATGTAAGACCATATTGACAGTTAGAATAATTTTTATTAAAAGGTCCAAAAATAATAGATGCTGGTGTAGATACAGAGAGAAAGAACACTTCTACACTATAGGTGGGACTGTAAGTTAGTACAATCTCTATGGAAAACAGTATGGAGATACCCAAAGAACTAAAAACAGACCTAGCATGTGATCCAGCAATCCCACTACTGGGTATTTACCCAAAGGAAAAGAAATAATTTTATTAAAAAGACACCTGAACTCAAATGTTTATTGCAGCACAATTCATAATTGCAAAGATGTAGAATAAAACCAAGTGCCCATCAATTCATGAGTGGATTACCAAAATGTGGTATGTGTACACCATGAAATACTACCTAGCCAAGAAAAAGGATGACTTAATGCCTTTTGCAACAGTTTGGATGGAACTGGAGATTGTTATCCTAAGTGAGGTATCTGAAGAATGGAAAAACAAACACCACATGTACTCACTGTTAAATTGGAACTAACCTATGAGCAAACATGTGTATAGAGGGAAGTAAAATTCAACAGAAAGCAAGCAGTGGGGAGAGAGAAGGAGGGGATGGGTTATAACTTACTTAACGGGTATAATGAACACTATATGGGTGACAGGCACACTTATAACCATGACTCAAACATTATAAAAGTGATCCATGTAACCAAAAATATTTGTACACCTGAAATACTTTCAAATAAAAAAATACATAGAACTGAATAAAAACAAAAATATAATATATCAAAATATGTAGGATGCAATTAAAATAGTGTCAAGGAGAAAATTTATAATCTTGAAGGATATTTTGGATTTGAAGAAAGTAAATTCCTTAATTCCCTAATTAAGGAAACTAGAAAACAAAGAATAATATAAATGCAAAGCAAGCAGAAAGAAGGAAATAGCAAAGATAATAACAGAAATCAATAAAATTAAAAAAGGAAACAATAGAAAAAATCAATGAAACAAAAAGCTTTTCTTTTAAAGAGTCAATAAAATTGATGAACCTTTAGATAAAAGTAAAATACATCCCATGTTAATGAATCAAAAGACTTAATATTGTTGATATGGCAATAATCTCCAAATGATCTTCAGATTCAATATCAAAATCCCAATTTACATTTTTGAAGAAATTGATACAGCAGTTTCTCAAGAGATTAAACATTATGACACCAGTTTCACTTCTAGGTAAATAGTAACAAGAATTGAAGACATATGTCTAGACAAAAACTTGTACACTAATGTTTATAGCAGCATTATTAATAATAGCCCAGATGCAGAAACAATCCAAATGACCATCACATGATGAATGGATACACAATATATGATACGTCCATATAGTAGAATATTGTTCAGCAATAAAAAGGCACAAAGTACTAATACCTGCTGCAGCATGGATTAACTTTGAAACATTATGCTGTATGAAAGAAGCCAGTCACAAAAGGTTATATATTGTATGATTTCAGTAATATTAACTGTCTGGAATAGGCAAATCTATAGAGACAGAAAGTAAATTGGTGATTTTCTAGATTTAGGGTGGCAGTGCAACTTAAAATGATTATCAATGGAGATATTAGTTTGGTGCAAAAGTAATTGTGGTTTTAGCATTGTTGAAATTTGCCATTTGATATTGAAATACATTCTTAAATGTGGTTGTGTCACACATCACTTTAATGTGCATTTCCCACTTTATTTTTTTTTTTGCTAATGACTTATTAATTGCTGTTTTATATTTATTTTAGACTATGGAAATGATGCTAGACAAAAAAGAAATTCAAGTGATTTTCTTTTTCGAGCTCAAAATGGATCATAAGCAGCGGAGATAACTCACAACATGAACAACACATTTGGCCCAGGAACTGCTAACAAACGTACAGTGCAGTGGTGGTTCAGGAAGTTTTGCAAAGGAGACAAGAGTCTTGAAGATGAGGAGTGCAGTGGCCGGCCATCAGAAGTTGACAACGACCAACTGAAAGCAATTATCAAAGCTGATCCACTTACAGCTACATAAGAAGTTGCCGAAGAACTCAACGTTGACCATTCTATAGTTGCTGGGCATTTGAAACAAATTGGAAAGGCGAAAAAGCTCAATAAGTGAGTGCCTCAAGAGCTGACTAAAAATCAAAAAAATCGTTGTTTTGAAGTGTTACCTTCTCTTTTTGTATACAACGAGCCATTTCTTGACCAGATTGTGACATGCGACAAAAAGTGGATTTTATACAACAATTAGCAAGCTTCAAAGCATTTCCCAAAGCCAAACTTGCGTCAAAAAAAGGTCATGGACACTATACTGTGGTCTGCTGCAGGTCTGATCCACTACAGCTTTATGAATCCCAGCGAAACCATTCCATCTGAGAAGCATGCTCAGCAAATCAGTGAGATGCACCAAAAACTGCAACACCAGCAGCTGTCATTGTCAACAGAAAGGGCCCAATTCTTCCCCATGACAATGCCTGACCTCGTGTCCCACAACCAAAGCTTCAAAAGTTGAACAAATTGGGCTGTGAAGTTTTGTCTCATCTGCCATATTCACCTGACCTCTCACCAACCAATTACCACTTCTTCAAGTATCTCAACTTTTGCAGGGAAAACACTTCCACAACCACCAGGATGCAGAAAATGCATTCCAAGAGTTCGTCCAATCCTGAAGCATGGATTTTTACATTACAAGAATAAACAAACTTGTTTCTTTTTGGTGAAAATGTGTTTATTTTAATGGTTCCTATTTTGATTAAAAAAGATGTGCTTGAGCCTAGTTCTAAAGATTTAAAATTCAGGGTCCAAAACTGCAATTACTTTTGCACCAAACTGATAAAAATGTTCTATACTTAGAAGTGATACTTGCATGACTCTGTTAATATACTGAAAACATTCAATTGTACATGTAACAAGGAGAATTTTATGGTATGTGAATTACATCTCAATAATGATTGAAAAGAGAATGGTTAATAGTGAATGTGGGCAATCCAACATGTATGATGGGTTTTCGTTGGTATGTGAGAGAGCCCACTTTAAGTGTTCTTTTGGGGTCATCTCAACCCTTAATACTCTTGAGTTGTCATTTCTCTTTTCCTCATATGAACACACCTCATATGAATCCAACTGTACCATTTATTGCCCTTTTCTGAATGCTTTTTACATGAACATATAAGAAGAGAGACTTGGAGTTTATGGACTCTGTTTTTCATAATTTCCATATTTGCTGTTACTTCAACTTGGAATATCATTCCTCATCTTCATCATGCCCCTCAACAAAATCCCATTTACTAGAAAACTTAGTTCAAGATCCCACTTTTCTGTGAAGATCAGTAAGACTTTCCACTAGCCCCCAGCGAGGGTCTCCATTATAAGAATGGAGTAAACAAAGTACCAACATGATATTTTAGCCCCCACACAGGGCCTTTTAAGGATAAGGGCAATCTTGCTCACCTCCAAATTGCTTTGCCTAGTACATAGGAGGTGCTCAATGGATTTTTATGAAATGATGGAAGGAAGGGAGAAAATAGGGAAGATGGTGATGAAATTTTGTATGAATAAGAACTCAGAATTTATGGATTATTTGAAGGTGTAGATTTCTGTATAAGTAGCCTACACCAGAATCCAGGGATATAAGGATGCTGTGCCACCAGGATGGTAGTAGAACCTAGGAGTAGAATTGAGGAAAAAAAAATCCTTGGCATCAGTATGTGATTTTTAAGTCAATGAAGATAGAGGTTTACATATAGATGACGAGTTGAGTGAGTATCTGATTCTGAAAGTTTTAATTCACCCAACATAAAGATGAAAATCCCCAACTGTGCAGTGAAGACTCCGTCATTCACTGGAATTCTTTGCTGACTGTTATGGCTGAGAGTGCAGACCCAGAGTTAATGGAAAGGAACAGTTAAGGGAAAAGAGAGTTCAAAAACAAAAGGGAAAAGTAAACTATGTCTGGGAAGGGATTCAGGATATCCAGAGTAATTCTGCTCAAATTTTCTAGCTAATCTCTGCAGTGGAAATTTTATTCTCTCCTTAATTCATCTCTCTTTATCTTACAGCCTGAAGAACTATAAGCTGAAATCCTAGGCCCAGGATTCTCCATGATGGACTCTTCTCTTTAAAAGTGCCTCTGTGTTGAATAAAGCCAACTTCTCTAATTGATAAAATCCTCCTTTTCCTACAGTGTCCCACTTTATTCTCTTCACCTCTAATATCCAACAGAGAACACATTACTCCTTCCTGTAGACATATTACAATTTACACCAATGGTATAAAAATTACCATATATTATAATCAGCTTCATGGTTATGTTTACTCCCACTAGTAAGCTCTTTGGTCTCATATTTACCTTTATATGTGAATAGGCTCTGAGTTTACCTCTAGTATCTAGCATTCAATAAATGTTGAAAAAAATACTTCTACAGTTTTATCTGTTGTGCCTTCTCTTTTTTTCAGGGTTTGTGTTCATTTTTTGAATTTCCTCCACCAAGTGGGAGATGGGGAAGGGGGTGAGGAAGAGAGAGAGAGAGAGAGAGGGAGAGGGATAGAGAGAGAAAGACAATCAAGGCATTAAAGCTCTGGAACCGGCCCTGGTTTAGAGTCCTGGCCTTGTCTCTTATAAGTTCTGTGCCATATAAAAGCTTTTAAAACCTTTTTAAGCCTAATTCTTTTCACCTATAAACTGAGAGTGGTTACTGCTTCATGCATGATAAATACCACAATGCTGGACATAATAGTCTACTCAATAAATGGTAACTATTACCATCACCTTTAAAATAATTTCAAATGTATTATATTTATTAGTGAAGCAGAAAAAAGTTTTGAAGCAGAAATTGATAAATAGTAGTGTACCAATAAATTTAATTTCAGTATTATCTTTCATAAAGCAGATTATAACAATAACGAAATATATCTAGTAAAATTAAAATTGCAATTTTGATAAGAGGAGTGTTTTGAATATTCTGTCAATGTATAGGGGTCTCTGGTAAACTTATTAACATTCATTTTATAAAATTAAATGATATAATTTAAGCACAAGTGTTTCTAGTTTTGAATTTTCAGCATGAATGAATAAGCTTTAATGTAAAGCTTATTTTAAAAAATTCTGCTATACAGAGTTGTCAGTCTGACTTACCAAATTGAAAAAAGAAAACAAACAAAGCTTTTTGTGGTTAACAGATTGTATTTATTATTTCTTATAGTACCTAAAAAGTAAGATATATTAGAAGACTTTGTTAAAAATAATTCTTTATACAACTTTTGGAAGGTAACTGATAACACGATTTGTAACTAAAAGCTATAATTTTCAAACTAAAATCAGTTTGTTGTCTGTATGGAATTTACATAAGCAAGTTATGATTCAGTTTAAGTATCTGAAGCAGTTTACACATTAAAGCATTCCCAAGAAATGGAAAACTGAGAAGCTTGGATAAAGCACCAGCTGCCACATTGTCACCAAGTTAACACTGATTCCTCACTGGTCCCCATCACGTGACGGAGAGCAGGAGGAGAAAGGGAAGGAACACTTACAGAAAAAAACAGAACCCTGAAATTGCATTTAATTAGGGGATCCCCCAAAGGCATCTCGGTAAGGTTATTACATTTCTAAGGAGCAGAAAAAGATTATAATATTTAAGGCTCAAGATCATGCATTCATAATAAAATACAATTACTGATATGTAAATGCTATTGAATGTCATACAACATATTTAAAGGATGTCATTTAAGTCAATAGTATACAGATTTTCTTTGCGAATCTTTTAGGACTTTGTAGGCACATTGAAATCAATCTTCATACAGATGGAATAAATATTAGAATCTCAAACTACATGGATGTAAATGCACTTTTATGAATAAGTCAAAAAACAACTATTTGTGCCTATCTTTTAAATATAATTTCAATAGCGAAACTAATGTTCAAGATTTTAAAGTTCTTTGAACATAAAGAATTTTTCAGAGTAATCATGTATGTGATGAGACAAAAATTTTAAAAAACTTGAAATAATAAATGTGTAAGTGAAAACTAACTTGTATACACTAATGTAAAACAACAACAAACTTATACTTTTATCTCCTATTTAATAGTCCTTATGGTTGGAGTGATCATTTTGCTTCTCTGAATTATAAAGAATCATAAAATCAGTGAAAAGTACTTTATAGTTTGAGTGATCATTTTCTTCCTCTGAATTATAAAGAAGCATAAAGTCAGTGAAAAGTACTTTAAAGTAGCCACAGTTTCCCAAATAAAAGACACTGTGAAAATTAAATTCCTGGACATAACCGTAGCTCTCGACAACTCTGGTTCATATTGCAGCATGTATTGCCAGATTTTACCAACTCGGAAATACATTAGAGATAAATGGTAAAAAATACATCACTTTTATGATAAGGCAAAGCTTGAGTCTATTAACATATTATCTAGGACATCATTTTAGTAATGCATACTTTTAAAAAAGTGTAAATGAGAAGAAAAGGTAGACCATAACTGTCAGCTTCCTTTATGCTTCTTATTTTATGAATTTATCCTCTTCAAGAGCCAGAGCTTAGGTGGAACTAGTCAAAGAAATGAGAAACCGGGAGCCTGAGAACAATGAAACAACATTAATTCCCAAAACCAAAAATAAAAGAAAACAAGAACAAACAAAAATGAAAATAGAGCTTCAACCAATCTTTTTCAATGTGGTTTTAACCAGCTGAACAATCTCCGTGATTGATCTCAAAGGCACTTTCTAAAGAACTGCCCTCTCCCTTCCCCTAATTGGCATTTGTCTAGGCAAGTTTGTGATTTAATGGCCTGTAGCACTTCACCATCCCATATTAAGAAAGTATTTGTTTATTTGTAACTAAGTCCTAATAAAGGTGAGAAGCCCATAAAATTAGACGTAAAATATACAAGGAAGCCTCCTTTGTTGCTAATCTCTACCACCACCTTCCCCTATCCTCTAGAAGAGGCACACACCATATAAGCCATATAGAGAAAACGAACGTTGGATTGTCCAATGGCGACTTTAACCCACTTTAAATCACTGCAGCAATTTTAAGGAGTTGTCTTTCCTGATTGGTTAGACTTAACATACAGTGCTAAAAAAATGAATTTGGCATGGAGTCTTGTGAATACAGCTTCACTTCCATGGCTTGTAAACAGTTGATTATTATCTCTGCTTTCTCTGATCTTTGCTTTTATTTCTGATTTACATTTTTAACATTTTTGAGCTATACGAAGAAGGTAAAGAGGTGGTAAGTGGGATTAGATCTCGCTTTGAATAGTTGACTTTTCCTTAGCTTTGTCAAAGTAGACACCTTCTTTAGTAGCTTGAACATCTCTGTGACCATCTATCACATGAATATCTGATGTATTTTGGTCATTTCGCCTTAAGCGGTAATTTTTATAAGCACGCTGAATGATGGTTGCTGAAACTGCCTCTTGTTTTCGTTTCAGAGTAGTTGTAATTGGCTCGTATGTGATCTTAAAAGGGTTGGCTAACACAAACCCTGATTCTATCTCTGAAAGGACTTTCTCCATCTTCACATCGTTACCCATAACTCTCTTTGTGAAAGCAAGTAAAATGTCAAGGCAATGAATTCTGTCTCCTACAGCCATGGGAAGATCCAAAGCAATGAGCTGGCCCTTGTTTGGTTTTGCCATGGAAAGAGGAGGATCAAGAGAAGCTGCAAAGTCTGAAAGCTTGCTGGAGTCTATATACTGGGTCCTATCAGGATCAAACCGTTTCCATACCTGAAAGAATTTCCTAAAGTCATCTTCACTCAAGGTCTTGACTTTTTTCTTAGAAGCAATATTTAAAAACTCCATGACAACAACAATATACATATTGACAATGATCAGCCATGATATGAGGATGTAACTGACAAAGTAAAATATCCCAATAGAGGGGCTACCACAATCTCCTCTAACCTGAGTCCCAGGGTTAATTTTATCAGGATCACAGTCAGACCATTCACTGTTGAAAATTGCATTGAGCATCCCATCCCAACCAGCAAATATTGTAACTTGAAAAAGACAGAGCATACTGCTGCCAAAGGTTTCAAAATTAGACACATCATTAATTCCAGCTTCCTTTTTAACATAGGCAAAGTTGTACATTCCGAAGATGGCATAGACAAACATGACCAGGAAGAGGAGAAGACCAATGTTCAACAGTGCTGGGAGGCACAGCATGAAGGGAACCATCAGATTGTGGAACACCTTTGGTCCTTTTCCAAGGCGCAAGATGTGAATGATCCGTGAGAGAAGTATTAGTTGTACAAGCGCAGGAGGTACAAGGTAGTATCCTACTGTCATAGGCAGAAATAGTCCTTGGGGTGGGACAAGACAAAGCAGTTAATAAAATTATTCAAATACAATTGTATTTAGAATAATATAAATTATTTTTCACTAAATTTTAAAATATATTTTATTAATCTTTTATTAATTCCTCCTGTTTAAGAAGTATTATGTTGAAAGTTTGGGTTAGCCATATACTAATTGTGTCAATGCTCAGGGTATGTAGCAAAATTTGGAAGAGAATTCTCTTCATCTCTTGACAGTATTATAGATCAAGTATTTCTGGAATCACAGATGACCTGATTCCCTAATACAGAACAATAGTCATAATTTTTTCTGATTGCTGTTGGACCAAAAAATTTAGATCAATTTAACCTTTACTGAATGTCTAATAAAAACATCATGCACATATGCAGAGATTAATAATATAATTTGTCTTCAAAGACCTTATAATTTAGGAACTAGCAATAATAGACATTTGAAACAATTATAATGCAAAGCAGAAAGACCTAGCTGATAAATATAATTACAAAATCATCTGGTACTCAGTGATTCATAGATTTGAATTTAATTTGTTTATTTCATAAATACTATATGGGCCCCAGGTGCTTTAAATGTAAGTTGAATAAATGTGTCTTTGCTTAGAACTTTTTGTAGCAGTAGTAGGTGAATGAGGGAAGTATAGGGGTGAGTAAGTACGGGAAGAACTGTAAAGGCAAAATTATAATTTCCATAAAAGGCATAAGGAGTATCCTCTGGAAGTACTGGAGAAAGTGTGGGTCATTCTGAGTTGAGAAGGTGGTGAAAGGGAGAATCCCAGGAGGCTTTTAAATGAGATAGCATGTTTGCTGAATCTGGAAGGATTATGTCTCATGTTTCTGTTAAACTTAGGTCACTGCCTAAGATGACAATCTCTCCAATGTTCTATCTTATCAATACTCTTAATTCCATAGTGCTTTAGTGAATCTTCTAGTCTGACCAAAAGGCTCATTTCTCTTCAGTCTTCCAACTCTTCTATTATGCAGGAGTTATCACCATTTAATTGTAAACAAATTTGTCTACATCCTCATCACCAATTTTTTTAACCTCCTGTCTTATCTAAAGCCTGACTCAGCCGGGTGTCATGGCTCACGCCTGTAATCCCAGCACTCTAGGAGGCCGAGGTGGGAGGATCGTTTGAGCTCAGGAGTTCGAGACCAGTCTGAGCAAGAGCGAGACCCCGTCTCTACTAAAAATAGAAAGAAATTGGCCAAAAAACTAAAAAAAACAGAAAAAATTAGCCAGGCGTGATGGTTGTGCTTGTAGTCCCAGCTACTTGGGAGGCTGAGGCAGGAGGATCGCTTGAGCCCAGGAATCTGAGGTTGCTGTGAGCGAGGCTGATGCCACGGCACTCTAGCTCGGACAACAGAGTGAGACCCTGTCTCAAAAATAAATAAATAAATAAATAAATAAATAAATAAATAAATAAATAAATAAAGCCTGACTCTATCTTGAGGGCACTATTTCCCTTGCAACCCTTCTAAGTGCAGGCAGCTCATTTTCCCCCACTTCATGTTCCTCAGAGTAGACAGATGAAATAAGTGTCTTTCTTTCTTCCAATATGATTTCTGAATACTTCTTCTTCACATGATTTTATAAAGAAAAAATGAAAGAAATTTTTGACACTGTGCAGATCATGCTATTCAACTACACCATTCCCACCATTCCTTGGCTCTGTGATCTTCTCATTCCTCATTTGTCTTCCCTGGAGATTTCAGTAATTGGCCCAGTGTCTCCCATTCCACCTCAGTGCCCATCAGCAACCCAGTCAAAGTCCAGCCTCTCAGTCTTTGGCCTTCTGAAGTTTCATAATCCATCACTTTACTTCAATCATCCACGTCTGTGACCACATTATCTATGACCACATATTCTGACCCAGACTACCTTATCCTATGAAACTTCAAATTCAAACAGCTTCCTCTGTGACTGCAATTTATTTTCCTTCCAGCTCTCTGAGTAAGCAACTTTCACTTCAATCTCACAGGGCTCTTAATTCCAAAAATCCTATTTTCTTCCTATCAGTCCCCCTCCTGACTTCGTGTACATTTCTATCAAGATTCTTGTATTTTTCCCTCAATAGTTAGTTGCATTACTTCAACTATCAGCTGAATGAGTGAATTTTCTAGAAGCACAACTGGAAAAATAGTTTACGTACATTTCCGACTGCTGAATACATAGAATAATGTTTGACGCAATAAACTGGTGTGTCAATATTGTCCCTACTCTTTTGGAGCTTACAATCTGGTATGTGTATTATGGGCAAGCAGATGATAAACTTCTTTCCACTTGAAATTCTTATTGATCCTAAATTCTTTGCTTGACTAGCTCCTTATCCAGTAGGTCTCTATTTAGATTTTGTTTCTTCCATAGAGTTTTCTCTGACCTCTACTTACTGATTAGGTGCCTTCCTTCTGTTACATTGCTGCAGCATCCTGTACTTCCCTACCCTAACCTTAATAGTACAGTATTAAAATGTACTGTTTAATTATATATATCCTTTAATAGACTATAAATTATGTGCATACAGGAATTATTTTCATATAGCACAATATCTGTTCACAAAGGATAATCAAATGTATTTGTTAAACAAAAGAGTGAGATCCCCAAAGTAAAAGAAAAGTAATGACAAATTTATCAAAGCCTGAAACTTCAGTTATAAAAGTTGTAAATGATTTTAGAGATCAGAGGAAAGGAAATAATAGTGAGCTTAAAAGCTTACATCATTCTAAGACATAAAGATCCTTTTACTGTCATCCTGGAACACTAATGTATGTTATATACTGAAGGAGAAAGCAAGCATTTACCTGGTGGCTTATGATATAAAGTCTATGCTATTAGTTCTAAAAATATTTTTGAATACCTTATATCTGCAAGGCAAGTGCACATGTATGAATGCAAAAATGTGAGGCATTCTTTTGGGGAATAAAAAGAATCCTTTACTGTTTTGCTTATTATGACACTATATTTCAAGAGACATTTACTATAAGGGCTTGCCTAAATTAATATTGCTACAAGTGAAAATTTCACTAAAAAAAATCTTACCTGTAATGGAGAAAATGACCACCATAAAATCAAATATGTTCCATCCCATAGTGAAATAGTAACAACGGAAAGAAATGAGCTTCAGTATACATTCTGTAGTATATAGCATAACAAAAATTGAGTCAATCCAGAAGAAAGCAGTTTCCATTTGTGGACTCTGTTCATCACTTTGTATTATAAGGAGCATTGCTTGGAGACAAATATGAACCATAATGATGACATTAAAGACAGGATTTGTTACCAAGTCAAAAATGAACCCTTGGAACTTGTTCTGTGTGCAAGAAAAAAAAAAAAAACAGGTGTAATAGTCTTACTAATAGTATATATGCCCATACACACATACACACACACACACACACACACACACACATATACACACACAGTCTTTAGATTCTAAACCTTCCCTCCCAGAATAAATAGGAGAATGAATGGGCTTAAATTTTTATCAATAGCATATAGTCAAAACAAATAAATAAAAAAATGACAATTAAAAGCTTTTATAAGAAACATATTTTATAAATTTTGTCAAAATCATTTTTTAATTTTATTATTCTTCTTCTTTTTTTTTTTTTTTTTTTGAGAGACAGGATCTTGCAATGTTGCCCAGGCTAGTTTCCAGTTTCTGAGCTCAAGGTATCTTCCTGCCTCAGCCTCCTAAGTAGCTGGGACTACAGGCATATGCCACCACTACTGGCTATTAAAACTTTTAACAACATACTTTTATTTTTAAAAGAGAATATATTAATATAAATAAAACTTTTTTTGAAGCTTCAGAAATATCTAGACATTTTCTTACTCCTGGGCGAGGTACTGGTCTTTGAGAGTCCTCATACATCAGCTTCTTCAGCCCACGATACTGTTTCCTCTGTTTTACGGTTATGAAGATATTTGAGCCTCCCTGGTAAATAAATGAAAGAAAAGATATTAAAATCACATTTAGTCTAAATTTTCCCTTATATAATATGTGTTTTTAAAAACTTGTTAATTATTGATTTAATCCTTTTACAAAGGCTTAACTGTGATGAACTAAATCATGTTGGAACATGTCTGACTTTCTGTACAAAAATCCATATAAAACACATATAGAATACATGCTGATAATGACAATATTCAATAATCTATTGGTACACTTTCCTGTGGGTGGCTAACCCTATTTTCACTTTTCATGCTACTGAGGGCTACCTCTTGTTAGAAAGGGACAAAAGAGAAACAGCAGGGGACATCCAGAAAGGTTTACTAACACAGGTTGAACTCAATAAAGGTGAAGTAGATTTATGCCTTTTAATAAGCAAGAATAAATAGAATAGGTCATATTTGTATTTTATATGATTATATACTGCTTTATTTTTCAAATACTATCAGAAGATATTTTTCACAATTATTCCAAAAGTATTTTGTGCTTACTTCTTCATAGCTCCTTCTAGGGTTTATTTATTTTTCTGTTTCTAGTGCTCATTTCATCATCTTAAACAAAATATGTAAAGTAAATAATGTCATGTTAATCTAGGAATTAGGAATTGTTACTTTCCTAAATCAGGACCAGATTGCTTAAAATTGATAGAGGTCACCAATTTAAAGCCCAGAAGCAAATCCTAAGATGTTATCCTAAAATGTTAATCCCCTAAATTCCCCCCGTGGATAAGGGAGGACTACTGTACCAGGATTTGCACATGGCTGAAGATGAAAATTCAAAATTAAACTATTCTTTTTGAAGGTTTTCCTATACCTTATAGAAGGTATAGGTATCTATGGTTAAAGTAGGTGGACTTAGATGTCTTTTGAGATCTTCTCATTTGTGCAGGCCCTGAAGGGGAGTCTTCGTGTAGAAATGGCACTGAACAGTGGTTGTTCAAATCTGCCTTTGAATTCTCTCTTATTGGATTCAAGCACTCCTATGTAGGCCATCTAATTAGGATTTATGACTCTATTTCTAGCAGAAAGAGTTACTCTAACTTAAAAAGATGTCCATGCTGATTATGGCTCTGAAGACTTTGAATATAACAGAGTGCAAAAGAGTATTTTTTCTTGAGCTCTTCATGTATTTGTGAAGATACACAATATTGCTTATTTATTTTTCAGCACATCATCATTTACAACATATGTACAGAAATGTGTAACTTGCAACTTTTAAACTTGTCTGTGTATATTTTGAATATAGAAAACAATGTGAGGATGAACATTTCAGCAATGTTCATCAATGTACAAGAACATTAATCATTATTTTATTAGATATGTATTAAATAAAACCAACATTAAGCTGAATCTAAACCAATTATTTGAATCAGTATATTTTTATAAATATGCTTTATTTTCTCACTGATGAACAAATAAAGAATATACTTATCTTTATTTTATGCTTGTTGAAATTAGTAATAATAGCAGCAATCAGCATACTCAAAGGGAGAAATAATCCAAATATAATAAAGTTGATAAAGTAATAATACATGTAGATATTGATTTCAAAATTAGGCTGCATATTTACCTAGAATTTAATTTAAAAAATTAAGCAAATTATTGATATTGACTTTTTAAATCAAGATTTACAAAACAGTGTATGACAAGAAAACCCAATAATGCTTCCTGATGTACTGTTTTCTTTTTCCTTTTTGGTAAAAGGATATCATTACTTTGTTTATTTGGATTTTAAAGTTTATTTCATTGGTTTAATCACTGTTACAAGGTCTGGTAATCTTTGAAAATGGGCCTACTGGACCTCAATCATTGTATAAAACACTGGATTTCACTGCCCATGAAATACTCAATCTAAAATGTATTTAATTTGTATTAATTATTGCTGATATCCCATGCTTGGATTGCCAAAATGACTTTGCTTGAAGCTTAAAAATGGTTTTAAAATTATATTATACTTACTGCAACAGAATCAATTGCTGAATTCATAATAGTAATCCACCCATTGAATGTTGCCTGTAAAAAAATAAGTATTTCATTCTTATGGAAATTTAAGCTTCATGGCAAATAAAAAGTAAAAACTCAATATGATATTAATACACTAAAACATTTGATAGTAGGCTTGCCACATTTCAGTATGTTGTATAATTGAAAGCTTTAGTATTTTCATTATTATACTGTCTGTTGACAACTGTTTTAAATATTTAGTGTATTTATAGTTAATAAAATATTTTAGGATAGTATAAATAGAGCTAGAGGGAGATCAATAGTTGAATGGTAAATAAACACATGTCATGGTTTTGGTTACTTGTAGCTGTTATAAATGTGCTTTTCTGTGGGGGAGATATGAGGAATAGCCCATTTCTTCACATCTGCTGATAGTGGGTCACTGAATGACATAATTGACAAAGAAAGTCAAACGTGTACTCACTACTTGAAGCAGAGAAAGGAAACCATTTCCAACATTATCAAAGTTCAGTTTTGCATTCTCCCATGGCATGGATTCATTAAACACAAGGCTTTCACATTGACTTTGATTCATGACTTCAGATATAGGAAACCTTTCTCCACTTGTTGGGTCAATGCATTCATAGAACTTGCCAGCAAATAACTGTACTCCCAGGATACTAAAACTCAGCCAGATCATAAGGCAGACCAGAAACACATTCAAAGCGGGCAAAGTTGTTTTTATTAAAGCTCTCACAGCCACCTGGCATATAAAAAAATAAACGTGTGAACTTCAGATAAAAAATGTGAAACTATTTTGATTTCTGATCAAATTGAAAATATTAATTAATATAACATCATACTGAAAAAATTAAAAATGCCATATATAAAGATTTAATAGCCCACATGCTGGCATTAAAATAATCTAAATAGCAATTCAATTTTGATTAAAATACATAAAAAATCTAGATATTCTGAAAATCTTTGTGCTTGAACATCATTAAATGACAACAGAGCTGATTAGTACAAATATTAGAATAAACAATTTTTTCACTGACTTAACACATGTTTATTGATTCCCTATATTGTGCCAGAAATGATAATTCAAGATAATTGAACCATGTGTATGTATGCAGTTATCTAGAAAGCATATAAAATGAGAGGAAATGGGACTAGAACTGTCTTGATTCTAACCTCTCCTTAGGGAGAAGGAACCTGCAGAGACAGTGAAGGACTAGGGGAAATCAGAAGGCCAAGAGATTGTGCTGTTAATGAGGCCAAGGGAAGAGATTGTTTCAGGAAACACTGAATGGGCTGCAATACTTCACAAAGCCTCAGCCTCCTCACTGAACTATTCTGTGTCACTGGTGAGTCACTCCAGAGTAGGAAGTTTGTGAGATGAATCTACTACCTAAATTTGAGTACCAGCAACAGTCTACAATCACTGTCTTCATTCACTCAACACCCTTTACTCTTTAATATTAAAATCAGAAGTTTGTTCTTACCACTCCACTGAAGCTGTTATGGCAAATGTAAACCAGTTGCTATATCCCATAGAATATTTTCAATGTTTATGCTATTTCTCTCTCTTTCTCTTAGTTTTTATACTTTTGATTTCCCTCCCCTGACCTTCCTTCTTTCACTTTTTTTCTGAGGCACAATTGATACTCTTTTCTACATTCCAACCTTCCTTCCATCAACCATTATCAGACCTTATACTCATCCTTTTGCCTGGACTTTCCTGCTGTATTCTATAGTTATATATCTTTGAATTAATATATTGACTTTTAACTGTACCTTCAATAACACTTTATTTTATTTCTAAAATGAGGTCAAAGATCCTTTGTTAATACTTTAGCCATTTTGAGAAGTCCACTGATGTTGTTGCTGAAAAAAATGCCAGTTCTATTAGAAAATCCACATACGTGAGAAGAAAAATAGTGGATATGGTTGACACAGATATTTGAGTAGTTGAGCATCTAAGACTTCAAGCTTATTAAATACATAAAACATTAATTTTGTAAGCCTGTAGCTCCCTAAAATCCTCAGTGATATATCTTCAGGGATAATTTAACTACAGAACTTCCAGAAGTCGAGATGAGGCTTCAAATCTGGACTTGACCTTGACCTAACCATGGCTACTATTTTCCTGACCTTGAATTGTCCATGGTCATTATCTCACTGCCATTGTAATGAATGTATGACATCAACTGGCACAGTACTTAATTTCTGACAAACAGAGTCATTTTTCCTGGCAAATCTCTTCATGCATTTCTCCAAAATGAAGGCAGACAATTTGCTGGTTTTGACACTTTTTCTCCTGTGTATCTAAATTTATTAGTAAAATTGGTATTATTCCATAGTGTTTTTACAATAAAGAAGAGTTTATTTTAGTTACAGCCACTTAGATTGTATATGTTTGTGTATATGTGTTTGTGTTTAGTTGTAAGTTTTGTATCAATAGCCCATCTTTAGTTTGTAGTCCTAGAATATTCTATGAAGTTTTCCTATCATTAAATTGTATTTATGCTGGAAATTTGGCTGTTTTGTCATTTTGACGTCAATCTTACAGACCTCTTCAATCACTTTCTCCTTTTTAGCTTATTTTCCATATAATTTTGGTTTAAAAACATTTGGGAATGTCATCACCTGGTGGACCTCCAAGATGTGGTTAATTAAATATATTAAATATTTTATGTTATAATATAGATTGCAATTACTATTTTAGATTTTTTTTTTGGTTTTGAGCTATATTATAATTGGAATTTTTCCATATTTGAAAAGTTTATGTATTTGCCACATAATCAAAATATTGCTTTCCCAACACCAGTAAATCAAATGAATTTATGAAACAGATTGATCAGGCCAAACTCCTGCTATAATGTACTTGGTTGTTTTCACACAACCACAGATTCATGTGTATTACAAAAATATGATCAATTATACATTCAGCATATATATCAAAATAGACTTGATGTACTTAATACATGTACTTAAACATGTATACATAATATAATATCAAGGTAGTATTATTAAAATTTCTGAAATGATTTTTTAGTAAAATACATATGTTAGATTATCTATTTTTGTTTGGATTTATAATAATCATTAAAATTTTGAGAGAAAAACAAATATTTATGTTTTACTAAGTGGAAAGGTTTTAATTGTTATGGCTTCTTAATGAATGCCAGTTTACATGTAACATATAATGTACAAACTATAGTAATAATACAGTTTAAACATAAATAATTTTCTCATTAGATTCTACCATAGCATTGAATGTGTGATATTAGGTACTATTAATCAAATAGGCAGGCTAATATTGTTTAATTTATTTGAATAATGTAAAAAACCTACAAATATATGATTATGAAATAAAAGGTACAATTGAACTTTTTCTGTCATTTCTACATACAATTGATCACTGGATATCTGTATACTTATACTACTTGTGGTAGTATAAGTCATAGACTCCATTTTTTTCTGTTAGGTTTAATCATATGAGATTCCCATTATTGGCGCAAAAGATTGAACATTGGCCATTTTATGTTATTCAATCTATTAATTTTCTTTACATTATTCAGAAGAGGCTTTAATTTAACATGGGAGTGAGGAAAAGAAGGCAAGTAAGAATCCATAGTTTGAAATGTGTGAATTTTAAAAAGTACGTTTATTTTAAAACCCAAACTTTTCTTTCATTCAGTAATGATTTAGTGTACACAATGTTTTTATAATATTTTTAAAATTTTAAAATTTAATTTATTTGTTTTATTTCAGAATATTATGGGAGTACACACATCTGGTTACATAATTTGCTTTTGTACAGTTGGAGTCAAAGTTATAAGTTTTCCCTGCACCCAGATAGCTACATTGTATCCATTGAATGTGAATTTTCCCAGCCCTCCTCCCCACTCCACCTATTTGATTTCCGTTGAGTTTTACTGCCATATGTGCAAATGAATGTTGATCGATCAGTTCCAATTTATTATTAACTACCTGTGGTATTATTTTCCCATTCTCTCTATACTTCACTTAGAAGAATGGTCTCCAGTTCCATCCAGGTTGTCACAAAAGATACTAGAGCACCATTTGTTTATAGCTGAGTAGTATCCCATGGTGTACAAACACTACATTTTATTAATCCATTCATGTATTGATGGTACTTGGTTGTTTTCACATCTTTGCAATTGTGAATTGTGCTGCTGTAAACATTTGAGTTCAGGTGTCTTTTTTATAAAATGTCTTTTTTTTTCTTTTGGGTAAATACATAGCAGTGGGATTGCTAGATCAAATGGTAAGTCTACTTTTAATTGTTTGAGGAATCTCCATACTACTTTCCATGGAGGTTGTACTAGTTTGCAGTCCCCCCAACAGTGTGTAAGTGTTCCTTTCTCTCTGCATCCATGCCAGCTTCTGTTGTTTTGGGATTTTTTGATAAGAGCCATTCTCATTGGAGTTAGGTGATTTCTCATTGTAGTTTTGATTTGCATTTCCTTGATGATTAGAGATGTTAAGCACTTTTTCATGTGTTTATTGGCCATTAGTATATTATAATTTAAAAAATTTCTGTTCATGTCTTTTGCCCACTTTTTAATGTGTTCTTATAATTTTAAAAAATTTGTTAACCAATCAGTTTCATTTTCTGAGAGTTATATTTTTAATTGAGTTAATTTCATTAGTATTCATCTTCATGTTGGTTAGAAAGCTATTTTTGGAAGTATACTTTCTCTCTCAACTATTAGTTTCTTTTTATTTTGCTTATCTTTATTAGTTTTTATATCTTATGAGATGAGAAACAAGGACCTAAAACCTTAATAAGCATAATTAACACACTCTAAAACATCCTCTCTATTTTTGAGCATCAGAATATAAGGTTTTTTATATTAATATTGTTAAAGATATAAATGAGAAAACAACAAAGCTTGTTAATTTTTAGAAATTTAGTAATTTCAAATAAAAATCTATAGATTAGTTTAGAAACTTTTCTCTTACCTTCATGCTTTCAAATTGAGATAGAACTCTGAGTGCCCGAAGGAATTTGATGGAAATAAGTGGCTTTAGTTTTTCTCGAGATTTTCCTATTAAGCTAAGACAAAATACCTGTATGTATATTTAAAAAATGAACAGGATTTCATTTTAATCAAAATAATATGTAAAATAAACTTTGCATTTATTATAAGAGAGATACACAATCAAAGATTACAAATAAGTCCATGGAAAATTTCAATATATATTGTAAAATATCTTAATAATAGCTTACAGAAAATTATAAGGAAATCATTTTGTGTTAAAATCACTTAACAAAGATAAGACAAAAATATTTTCTGATAAGAAGAAGCATGTCATGAAGATGAAGAAAAATTTGTATATTTTACATTCTTTATGATCAAGGATTAATATTCATATCTTTCTTCAGTTTGAAATTAGATTAAGAATCAGTTTCATCATTATTTGCAATATAGTATTAGTATGAAATATATTCATTAAAACGAAATTTGGAATATATTTACAAATGCATGATTAAGACAATACAGAAAAAATGATTTCAGAGGACAGGAATCAACAAGGATATGAATATTATAAAGTCAAAAGTACAAACTACAAAAAAGTGTAACCAGATACGAAAGTAATTTTAAAAAGTAAATATAGATATGTATAAAAATGATTCATAGTTAATAAATATTGAGCAAGGTGGTAGAGTTATGATGAACTTTTATTGTATGTTCATATTTTTCTATATTTTCAAATCAAATATATGAAATATTTATTCTTCTGACCCTATGCTACAGAGATGATCTTGAAGTAGGCTTTGAAGTAAGGGCTCATTTACATAAGCATGGATAACTATGGAAACATAACAATGACTAGGAAATAGGAAGGTGAGTTGCAGGGATAGTGTGGTTTGACTAGAGTAGAAGGCTAATTTGTAAGAATTAATTTAAAAGACAGAGGTCAGCTCTCGTAAGTCATTAATTATAGATTGTGGAGCTTCCATCATTGTTCATAGAATAGGAAGCCATTCATTCATTGAACAAAAATTATTGAGCACCTATTATGTGACAGTAAATGTTCTAGGCACAGTAGATAAAAGAGAAAAAAAAACCAAGAAAAAATTCTGCTCTAATGGAACTTATTTTTTAGTGGGAGAAAACTGTCAATAAACCAAATAAATGAACACATTATATAATATTAATGGAGGCTAGAAAGCAGAAAAAGGGAAAAGGAATATTGGAGTGATTATAGTTTTAAATAGGGTAGTAAAGAAAGGTCTAACTTCAAAAGTTTCATTTCAGCTAACACATAAATGCCAGCAAAAGTTCCAGGTGGAGTGAAAAATAGTGCAAAGGCACTAAAATGAAAATAACCTTGGCATGTTTGAGAAGCTTCAAGAAGTGCAGTGCTGGTGCATCAGTATATAGACGTGGACAGGGGAAAGGCTGAGTAGTAGAAGACAAGATTGGAACACACAGAGACTTGCAGGCCATTGATTGCAAAGATCGTGGCTTTTGCTCTGAGTGAGATGGGGTGCTTTTAGAGGATTCTAAGAAGAGAAGTGATGTGAGCTGACTCCCATTTGACAACAGTCACTCTGGTTGCTGCGTGGAAAACAGAATGAAGGTGGGGAGGGCAGAAACAGGGATGCCAATTTGGAATCTACCATAGTGATCTAAAGGAGAAATTTTGGTAGCTTAGATCAGCATGGTACTGGTGAAGGTCACGGTAGTAGTCTAATTGTGGACATATCATTTAAAAGTCAAGCCAACAGAATTTATAGGTGCTGATATTTTCAAGATATTGCACAATAAATTTATTTGGTTAGCAGTGGGTTCATAACTGATTATTACAATAAAACTGGAGTGAAGTGCTGAACTTATTAACATGAGAAGAAAAAGATACATGTTAAACATTGGATGTTGGAGACTAAAAATGTACAGAGAAAGGAAAAAGGAAGATATAAGTAAGTGGAGGGGAAATGAAAGAGTAAGATTAAAAAAGAAAAAGTAAATCAAATAGCCTTTTAAATTTTCTTTAAAATACATACAATGACAACCATGAAGTCCAGCTTGTACCAGCCATTAGTGAAATAGGCTTTAAAACCATATGCCATCCACTTTAGAAGCATTTCCAGAATAAAGATGTAAGTGAAAATCATGTCAGCATATTCTAATAAAATTTTAATAGTCTTTCTCTGATCGATATATATATCTTCAAAAGCCTGTGGGTTAAAAATGTAAGGATTAGGTGTACATGTAATTTCTAAAAACTCTTTTGACATAGAAAGGAATGAAATCCTATCTCTGAAAGCATATGGCGAGCATTGTTATAGGTTGTAGTGTCAAGGGCTGATTCACTTTACTTGTATTTATTGACATAATCCATAAGTATTATTCTCTGATTTCATTCTTATAGGATACATCATTAATTGATTCCAGAAATTCTTATAGAGACTAACTTGGCTTCATAATTGTTTTAACAGCTCCTCTCAAATCAGTTAATAAAACTTAACATAGGAGACAAAACCTTTAGTCACATCTGATAGGAATCTTATGTGTAATTCCAGGTAGCCAAGTCACAGATATATGGCACTTGCTAAAGAGGAACAGAGATTTTTTAAATGTTTTTAGAAATCTATATGGCTACTAAAAGAAAAAGTCACAAAGCTTGTTCTGCTGCAGAAATAATCAGGCAAACCAGTGGAAACACATAAATATGAATTAAAACTATAATTGTTTCTCCAAAGTTTCTCCAAACTTAATTTTTTATGTGGAATATGTAAAGTCTGATAATGTCATTCAAAGCAATTTCATAGTTTTTTAGCACTGAAAATGGGCAATAAGTACCCATAACTTCAGGCAGACTTTCACTATCAAAGTGCATCCAAGGATGGAAAGTAAACAAAGATTAAAATAATCTTAAGTAAAGAATGAGGGGACGAGTATATGTGTACACAAAGAGTGCAATGTGCACCACGCAATGGGATGGACATATTTGAAACCTGGACTGAGGGGGGGAGGGGGGCCAAGGGCAACACACGTAACCTAAACATCTGTACCCTCATATTATGCTGAAATAAAAAAAAAAAATTAAAAAAAATTATCTATATTCTAGATTACATAAAGAATTCCTATAAATCCATAAGAAAAAGTAAATAAAGCACTAGAAAAATTGGCATAGGTATTTCACATAATAGGACATGTATATGGCCAAATAAACAAACAAAATGATGCTCAATTCTATTAGTAATTAGAGAAAAGCAAATGAAAATCACAATGAGATACCACTTCACACATACTCAATTGGCAAAAATCAGACATTTGACAATGCCAAGGTAGGAGGGATTATGAATCAATGGAATTTTTATACATTAATGACGAGAGTATAACTTTGTACACCCACTTTGGAAAATAATTTGGCATTTTCTCAAACATTCTCACACTCAACCCAACAATTCAACTCCTAGGCATGTATCCTAGAGGAGCTTGCACATGTACAAGAATGTCTGTAGTAGCATTCTTGTAATAGCAAAAACTGGAAATAATCCAAGTGTTTCATTAACAGAAGACTGAAGTGTAATATATTCCCACAGACAGCTACTATACAGCAGTGAAAATGAATAAACTACAGCTACAATGATATGACGATATGGATAAACCTTAGAAACAAAATGATGACTTTAGAAAGCAAGTCCCAAGAAAACAACATGCAGGTCCAAATAAAGCAAAACTAACTAATATAGTTTACGAAAACAGATATAACATTATAATCAAAAAAAGTAAAAGAATAGGAATGGCATGGGGAAGGAGAACTTAGATGGAAGTTATTGATACTATTCTGGTGCTTGGGTCAAAACTATTCATTATATCATGATGCTCTAAAACTTAATATTATATGTATTCTCCATATATATCATAATTTATTTTAAAATGTAATACAAAAAAACCCCCAAAACCAAAAAAATCTTTGCCTATTTAGCAGCAGAATTGGGGCCAGAGTCAGGTCCCATCCCAGTTCTTTCCATTAGACTTAAAACACAATCCAATCATGTCAATGACAAGCTTAAAATTCTTTGATGATACCACAACACCTATGGATAAAAGACCAAATTCCCAGGCATAACACTCAAGGACATTCATATTTTCAATTTCTTCAGTCTCTTCTATCATTTTTATGTATGTATACATTCTAGACCACATCAGTCTATTTTGGTTTCTTGAATGCAAAATGATTTTTTACACCCTTGTACATATGCCATTCCCTAGGCCTGAAATGTCCCTCCCTCACCTTTTTATACATCAATATTTCAACAGAGACAGCAACTCCTGTGAGAAACTTTCCAAACGCCAGATAGTATCCTCAATGTTGGCACTGCATCCAAAACTTACTGAATTTTGTTACTTGTCTACCTGTTTCCCAAAAGAGATTATGTGGCAGAAAAGGCCCATTGTTTCTTAACGTCCATTTTCTCCATCTCTCGTATGAATGAAACCTCAATTCTGTTCAGTGTGTCTAGAAAAACAATTTTCCAGACTTCCTTACAGCCAGGGTGGTCACGTGAACCAGCTGTGGCCAAAGAAAGGAAAACTGAAATCTACTAGGTGGAACCTGTAGGAAAACTATTTTTTTTTTTTTAATAAAAGAACATATATTGCCCTTTGCTCTTTGTCTTGCCTGAAATATATATGTGATGCCTCAAGGATCAGCAGCCATCCTATAAACATGAAGATGAAAGTAATGGTGGACAAGGAAAACAGAAAAAGTCTAGGGTCCTTAAGGGAAATGTGAAGCCGCCGCACCAACTATCAATTACCCACCTCTGGACTTTTACACGTGAAAAGTAAATCTGCTACTTGTTTAAAAGATTCTAGCTGGAATTCTGTTACATGTAGCTGAACATAACCCTAACTGATAGCCATTGTGATCAATAAGAGGGCAGAGATTGTGCCTTATTCTCCTTTGCATCCTTCAAATCTAAGATACTGTCTGTCCAGTAACAGGCGTTCAAGAAGTGTAACAGAATGAATGAACAAATCACAAAAGCCACTGCCTTTAAAGTTTTCCAGGTATTTTTAAAACATTTCAATTTAAATAATTCTGATTCAAAGACACACAACAGTTATAACAATCAAAACCAAACTCACAATAGTTACAACAACCAAAACCAAAACCAAACTCTTCTGAACTACTTGTATTAATGTTAATTATAATCAAGAAAAAAAAGGGTAGCAATTCTAAAGCACAATCAGCTAATTTTCAATGGCTATCTCCAGTCTCTTAGATTGCTGTTTTAACAATCATAAATAGTAAAAATGTCAATTTTTAAATACAATTTTACATATTAGCATATTTAGAATAAAAGTTGAGACTACTATTGAAAATGTCTTGTTTAGTAACAGCTCACATTTATCAAGCAATTATTATACACTTGAGAATCTTTTAAGTGCAATACATGCATGAAATAATTTGACCTACACAACAACCGTAGAAAGGAGATTAAAACACATTCTATTATTATCACCATTTTCCAAATGAAGAAGCTGAGGCCCAGAGAGTCTTGCTTGTTCAGTAGCAGAGCCAAGGGCTCTTGCAGTCTGACTCCAGCACCTATGGTCATTTTCCTTTCAGTTATTTTGCTTCTAATATTTCATCATATTGACCATTCACTTAGCACATATTTTCTGTCGTTAGTGCTAAATCTCATACAAAGAGTCATCTCTGTCATTTTATAAGATGTAGTACTAATTTTTTTTTTACAGTAGAAGCAAATTCTATTGTGTTGCTTTTTGAACTGACCATACTGAAACTAAACTCAATAAGGAAGCACTTACATATAGACTTCAATATGAAGTAAATATAAAATTGTGATCAATATTTAATCTCTTACAAATGATGGGCTTATTTCCATTTCCTGGTGAGAAAACCTTGAGAGAACTGAGCAGCTAACAGAGAAGATGACTGGGAAGGGAAGAGAACTAGCTCAAATCTCTCCAAAGTAGTTCCCAAATGCCTTGACTCTTTGCAATTAGATTATTTAAAGTGTGCACAGCACAACTTCTGAGTTCATCTTGCTATATATCCCTGTTACTGCTATAAATTTCTAGATTTCTATATTTTCTTACACCTTAATCAATGTGCTTATTGGCTTATAGGCATTTATCACTACAATTTTACTCTTAGAAGAAGTTAATAATCTATACACAATTTTATTTTTATAATTTTATATTTTATTTTAACATTTTATATTTAAAACAAAAATAAAATGATATGGATTTATATTTTAATGTTTTCCATAAACAGATATTAATGTCATGTATACCTCATAAACATGAGGTAAAATGCTATATGTAAATGGTGAAATTAGAGCTTGGATTAATTAAGCCAGATAGCAAAGCCCCTGGTTTGATTTTAGTAATAATGAGTAGATCCCTATAATTCAAATGAATGACAATTGAGTGTGGAGTAAATAAATGAATGAGATCTTATATTCTCAATTCTATTCTAGAAAGAGAGATAAATATATGTAGAGATGCTAGAAAAATGTATGGACGTTCACCAAAACACACAGTCAGATGTGCCTGTTAATGAGTGTTGCTTAGGGAAATTCACACGAAAAGTGTATGACCATTAGAAAATGAACCTGGGTCTTTTGTAAGCTAATAGTAGAAACAGCAAATATTTGGTAGGGGTGCTTGATTCATAAGCATTTTTGGTTTGTTCATTTTTTTAAACAAATTTTTAGTTCAAAAAGTAAGTATAGGAAAGATAGGAGGGAGGAAGCTGTGGTGTTGGGACTGTTAAGCATCTTGACTGTGACAGAAACAGGAATGAATACAAGTGATAAAATTGTAAAGAACTTCACACACATGCGTGTACATACACGTTCTTTCATGCATGCACACCCTCTCACAAATAAGTACCAATAAAACTGGAAGTCTGAATAAGATTGCTGGATTGTATCAATGTCAATATCCTGGTTGTAATATTAGGCGATCGTTTTGCAAAGTGCTACCATCGGAAGAAACTGAACAAAGTATACAAGGAATATTTATGTATTATTTCTACAATGACATGTATGTGTACAATTATCTCAATGAAAATTTCAATAAAAAGTAATTATATAATTTTCAATTAACTTTATTAAACAGTGAATTCAAATAAAAACCAAATTAATTTTTAAATTAAAAAAAGAGGTAAAGGCAGATATTTGAAAATGACCTAAGTAATTTGTACAATTAAAATCTTTTTTTTTCACTTTATGATTTTTTATTTGTGGATTTTATTTCATTTATAGCCTCTAAACACATGAATATTGAAATCTGCTCCTGGGTATAGATTACTTATATCTTCTTCTAAAAACACTGTGACCTTTAGGCTAAATTAATGGTTTATTTCTCTGGCTTAAAGCTAAGAAGTTTTCCTTTAGTCATTTGTTTTATTTTTAAATTTAATTCCTCCAGTCATACATAAATACGTTTTCACTGCAAAAGAAATAAACAATACAGTGGAAGCAAAAGTCCCTTTTTGTAACCCCATCTCTATGTCCTAATCTCATTTCCTTTCCCAACAGTGACAATTATTAGATATTTGATATATATTTTTGCTAAACACATTTTATAGTGTGATATGGTTAAAATCTTAACAGAATTTTGATATCACCAATGTAATTTCTAAAAAACAAATTAAGAATACTAAAATGTGCTGGTTTCTATAATACTTCTAATATCTTCTAAAATGTTAAATATAAAAATGAAGCTTTAGTGATTATCACCACTAATCCAAGCTGTTTTAAAAATTTGCTTGGAAGTATATAAGAACCTTTTAAAAATACTGAAATACACAAATATTGGATTATATAGAAAATTAATATTTATTTTTAAAAGTTCAACATGTACATTTAAAATTTTCTCCTATTAGTATTTATAGCAATCAATAACTTTGTGATAAACTTGGTAATATTTTTTAGTAGTAAAAACTTAGAGTAGGTAATTTCAAATGGCTTTTCCCTCCAAAATTGTTTCCTGAATTTCCTCAACTGCAAAATGAGAATGAAATTCTTGACCTACCCTCGTATATTTGACATGAGTATTGAATTAAGTAGTATATGACACAGCATTCATTGACACAGTGAGTATAGCTTAAGCGATGCTTATAATACCAACAAAGTTAACACTTTAAAAGTTGTATCAATACAGTCAAAATGAAGGAAAAGAATTGGCTCATTTTTGTAACAAATTACAGTATGATGCCATTTAAAATAATTTGAACTCCCTGCCAACAAAAAGAAACCATCCTTTTCCCCACATTCTCCCAAGGCTTCCTATGGTGAATCTTCAAGAATGTTAATATCACTCTTCACTTACAGGGTTAGGTTTACCTTTTATAATTAAATTAGGCAAACTTCAAATGTTTTATTTTGACATTGGTAAAACATTCAGAGCTATTTCTCTGTAAAGTATGGCAAAACAGTACAGTTTTTGTTGTTAAGGGGGATTTTTAACCTCAGCATTTATAATAAGAAAATGGAAACCTAATTTCCAAGACATTACATTTGAGGGTTTAAGTTGAGGTTTAGACTTAGTTTGTTCAGCTTAATCCCATCAAATGATAAAATGTTTTAAAGCCAATGATTTATAATAGAGTGTTTCTTGTGGAAGTAACTTGGCTCATCCAGACATAAGATTTCACATATATAGAGGTTATAAATATGCGTAGAGCCCCAATTATTCCCTGTGATGCAATGAGGAGCCACAAGGGGCAGAGGTTGAAATAGGACATACAGAAAAGCCTTCCTCTAGAAATCCATTCCAAGATTTTAAACGGATTAAGAAACCCCTTTAAACATGTTTGATCTAGCATAGAACTGAAATATATAATACTTTCTATGTGAATTGGGAAGGAATAACAGAAATCTTCTGTACAAACCTGATTTTAGGCAAGCCTAAAGCACAAATGCGGACACTCGGAAATAGATTTTCAATAGTACCATAATAATTCTTTTTATTGTTTTTTAAAGCATTTTCACTTCTGTTCTTTCATTTTATCTTTTCAATTATCATATAAAGTAATTATAAAGAAAAACAGCTACGAAAATCATCTTCAAACTGATGAGTAACTTGCTGCTGTAAACATCCAAGGGAATGTGGCAGACAGTGCTCTCTCTCTTGAAAGAGTAGAGCTGTTTCTCTATTAAACATCAGCAATAAAATTTCTTAAAGATCTTATGCTCTGTAGTACCTGCCTCTCTCTCTCTCTCTCTCTCTCACACACACACACACACACACACACACACACACACACACAAAAACAGACACAAAGCACACACAGACAATTAGATTGTCAAAGCAATTTTAGTATTATAACACGGATGGTGATCTCAGAAGTACAAACTACACAAATTAAGCTAGTTAAATCCAGTGTTGTCACTCGCTTTAGCTTGGGACTAATGAACAAAAATCAGACTCCAAAAAGTGTCAAAGTTTCTTTTCTAGGTGATGAATATTTTTAACACTAGCCTGGGAGAAGCTCTCTTAGATTGAAACTACTTTGGCAACTGCTTAATAGCAACTTGGTAGCTTTCTTGCATTCTAATCATACATGGGCAAGTAAAGTAACTCTTTTAAATCATTGTTATTATGAACTAAGCTTTTCAACTGTAAGAGAAAAAGAGATACAAATATATAAAACAAAAGAAAGAAAATCCCTGTAATGTTAAATCTGAATTGGAACTATCAGTGTGAACTCATGATATATATTTCTTATGCTCACTGAAGCAATACATCCAAGCAGTAATTAAGCTACAAGATCTTAGTTTCTCATACTACTTTCTATGAAGGAACCACAGGTCCTTAAAAAATGACTGGCGACAGGTCTAGAGTAGGAAAAACATACAAATGAACATTCTGTTGAAACAGAAAGACTAATGAGGCCATGTCATGAAGGACTTGAAGGGATCCAGCCAGCAAAATTTGAGACAATTCAAGTACCCAAAAAAAAATGTGACTCTTGTAGATTATAACATATTGAGTTAAAAAGAAAATCTATAAGATCATAGTTATCTCAAAAAGGGGTGTGGAGAGACAAAAAAAAGAAAAACAGGGAAAAAAGGAAAAGCTCTTCTTTATATAAGAATGCCTGGAAAATGTGGAGGAAATGGACAAATTTTTAGAAACACTTAGCCATTCTTGAGAGACATGGAAGTGTAGGAAGCCAATGAACTGTGCATTATTCAGGATTTTTATTCTGACAACAACTGTAGATTAACCCTCCTTTAGAACTCAGTGTAGAGTATATATTATGAGGGTTAATTTATGTATCAACTTCATTAGATCATGTGGTGCCAAGAAATTTGATGAAAGGTTATTGTTATACATGTCTTTGAGCATTTTTTTAATTGACATTATCACTTGAAATATTAAACTGTGAAAAGTAGATTGTCCTACCTATTGTGGGTGGGTCTCATTCAATCAATTGAAAATTTGAATAGAACACAAAAACTGAGTAAGAGGGAATTCTTCTGTCTATTTGAGCTGGAAAAATGTTCTTTTCCTACCTTCAGACTGAAAAAAATCTCCTTTTGACTCTCAAACATGCCATCTTTCAGACAGGAATGTGCACCATTGGTTCTCCTTGTGGTCAGGCTTTTGGCCTTAGACTGAAACTGCACCATAAGCTCTCTTGTGGTGCCATCTTGCTAACTGCAGATCTTGAGACTACTCACCCTCCAAAATTCTGTGAGCCAATATCATATAATCTCTCTCTCTCTTTCTCTTTCTTTCTATCTCTATATATTTTCTCTCTATATATGTATATAGATAGAGATCTACTTCTATTTCTATTTATTTTATATATATATAAGATATCTATTTAGATACCAATATCTATAGCAATCTATATATATATATAGGTATATAAATATTCTCTTATTCTGTTTCTCTGGAGAACCCTAACAAATTTTGGTACTAATAGTGGTTATAGAGAAAAATAATTTTTAGTGACTTTTTCTGCATTGGTTCTGGGGTTTCTGGAAGTGGTTGTTTAATATGATTAGATTTAAAGACATCAATGACTCTATTCCCAGTAGTTAAGAGAACAATGATAGCTCTTACAGCGGAGATATGCAAAATATCACCATCGGATGCTCCTAAACAACCACTTATAACAAGCAAGGAACTGGGTGACTGTTTATATGATACTTTGGAACATTTTATCTAACAAATTTAATGAGATTGGATAGTTTCTCCTAATGTCACTGGATAAAGTGGGGAAAGAAAAAGATAAGATCAGGGATTCAAATATCCAGCTCAATCACTACATAAATGATGGAAAACTTCTATATGTATGCTAAAGGTGACCCTTATATCTTATAGCTGCAAGTCTGAGATCACTGAATATTAGGTACAGAATCTAATTCTGCAATTGGCTGAAATATAAGGAAAATTGAACTCCCAACCTCATACTGTGTCAACTGTTAAAGTTAGGGCATTCATTAGGAAGAAAGGGACCCTGAAAGTTAGAATGGGGTTGTGTGGTAGGTTCCCGACAAAGCTAGGGGCACTGACCCCTAAATTCTTATAAGTCTTCTTTGTAAGTGGAAGAAGCTTCTCCTCCTCTGTGGGAGTTGTCTCTCCATTACTAGTGAGAGTGATCTCCCCACCCCCATCTGAGGGGATTAACTGTGCATTTCCTGGATAAATTATAGTGCCCTCCCTTTAAGCAGTTTCTATACAAGACAATGCTGAGTTTCCTCAGAACCCACCCCCACTACCCTCTTTGCTTCTAGACCTAGTACTAGACAGAAATACCAGTAAGCCCCTAAAAGTGAGGTACAAAATATGAACCTTAAGATGTGCTACACTCCGAAAGAACTACTTGTGTTTTATAATGTATATAGACAAAAATCATGGAAACGTGAAAATGAATAATAAGGTATGGGATAATGGCGAAAGGAACATAAAGATGGATCATAGCAAATTTATTGATATGGGCTTACTAAACAGAGATTCTGTACTAATGTTACAGCTCAGGGAGTTAAAAAGGGCTCTAATTGGTTGGTTAGTTGGCTAAAACATGGACCAAAAGATGTACAATAGTGAGCAAATTGGAAATGCTGGACCTGCCTTGATTTAATGTAGAAAAAAGGATTTAAAAGCTTAGGATGATTGGTGTGTTAGAGAGGAATTGTCATTTAAGACCTATTCACCAACCCTGGGAGGATCCAGAGGACACACCTTTCAAAACAACTCTGAAAAATAAATTCAAGGGGCACTCCAACGTTCTTGAAAAGTTCTGTGTGCTCTCCCTATAGGTCAGACCTTGGAGTAGAAACTATAGTCAATGAATTGGGTTTAGATCTCAGGTTGGCAAGGGCCAAGCGGAAGCACTCAACCACCAAAGGGAAGATGGGCATGGTTACCATAATGGACAGTAGAGTTAAAGCAGTGATCACAATAGTCTAACTTGTGCCCACTTATGCTGTTGTCTAGTTAATAACAGTGTTTTTAGAAGTGAAATATATATGAAGCTTACAAAATTTTTACCTGATATGTATAAGCAGAAAATTTCTAGGTCAACGAACAAAATTATAACCTTAATCATAAAAACAGAGAATTACGGACCCTCAGGCAATTTCCAGATTCCAGTCACTTTATAAACCCAGAGTCCCTTGAGTGGAAGGGAGGCTGGGTTCTCCTGAAGAAGGGCCCCAGTACACTGCTAAAGATCTCTGTACTTTTAATCTTTTTTCCAATCTTCCCAAAAGGGATCTATGGCCTTTTACCCAGGTAACTGTGCATTGGGGAAAGGAAATAATCAGATGTTTCGGGGTCTTCTGTAACCTGGCTCTACAATGACACTACTTCCAGAAGATCAAAATTCCATAATGGTCCACAAATAGAGTGCTTATGGAGGTCAGGTGAGCAATGGAGTTTTAGCTCAGGTCCAACTCACAGTGGGCCCACTCGGTCCCCACACACATCATATATTTATGTCTTCAGTTCTGGAATGCATATTTTAAATATACTTAGAAGCTGACAATCTCCATAATGGTTCCTTCACCTATTTAGTGAGGTATATTATAGTGGACAATGGCAAGTAGAATTCACTAGAAATATCTCTACCTAGGAAAGTAGTAAACCAAAAGCAATATCTCAATTTGGTGTAATTTCAGAGATTATTGCTAACATCAAGGACTTGAAAAATTCAGGGGTGGTGGTTCCCACCACATATTCATTCGGATAGCCTATTTGGCCTATGCAGAAGACAGATGGATCTTGGAGAATGACAGCAAATTATCATAAGCTTAACCAGCTGGTGACTCCAATTACAGCTGCTATACCAGATGTGGTTTCATTGCTTGAGCAAGTTAACACATCCCCTGGTTCCTGGTATGCACTTTTTGATATAGAAAATACTTTTTCTCCATGCATGTCAATAATGGCCACACTCTTTCAGCTGGCCAAGCAAGCAATATACCTTCACTTTCCTAATTTAAGGGTATATCAACTCTTCACCCCTACATCATAATTTAGTTTGCAAGGATCTCAATTGTCTTTCCTTTCTACAAGATATCACATTGGTCCATTACATTGATGACGTTGTGTTGACTGGATCTAGTGAGCAAGGAATAGCAACTATTCTTGACTTATCAGTAAAACATTTATGTGTCAGAGGGTAGGAAATAAATCAGATAAAAGTTCAGGGGCCTTCTACCTCAGTAAAATTTCTAGGCGTCCAGTTGTGTGAGGCATTATTGAAATATCCCTTCTGAGGTGAACAATATGTGGTTTTATCTGACCCCTCCAGCAATAAAAAATAGGCACAGGACCTAGTAGGCATCTTTTAATTTTGGAGGCAACATATTCCTTATTTAGATATGTTGCTCTGGCCTATTTTCTGAGTGACCTGAAAAGCTGCTAGTTTTGAGTGGAGCCCAGAGCAGGAGAAGGCTCTAAAACAGGTCCAACCTGCTGTGCCTCTGTTCCATATGATCTAGCAGATCCTGTGGTGCTTAAAGTGTTATTAGCATGTAGAGATACTGCTAGGAGCCTTTGGCAGGCCCCTATAAGGTGATTCACAGCTCACATGTGATGGAGAAAAACCCTGCCATTTTATGTGGTTAACTACTCTCTTTTGGAAAAACAGTTGTTGGCATGATAATGGACCTTAGTAGAGACTGAATGCTTAACAATACACCACCAAGTTACCATGTGACCTGAGCTGACCATCATGAACTGGGTTTTATCTAACCCACGAATTCATAAAGTTGGGCCTGCACTGCAGCACTTCATCATCAAATGGAAGCACCATATGTGTGATCAGGCCCGAGCAGGCCTTGAAGGCAAAAATAAGTTACATGAAGAAGTGCACCAAATTCCCATGGTCCCTACTCCTGTTACACTACCTTTGCTCTTCCAGCCTGCTTATTGCCTCGTGGGGAGCTTTCTACAATCAGTTGACAGAGAGAGAGAAGACTCGAGGCTAGTTTATGGATACTTCTGCATGATTTACAGACTCCACCGGAAAATGGACAGCTGCAGGAGTTTTAGTCCCATTCTGAGATATCCCTGAAGGACAGTGGTGAAAGAAAATACTTTCGGTGATGAGAACTTTGAGCACTACTCCTTTGTGTAGAAGGAGAAATGCCTAGAAGTGCAATCATATACTGATTCATAAGCTGTGGTTAATGATTGGCTAGATGGTCAGGGACTTGGAAGGAACATGTTTAGAAAAATAGTGACAAGGAAATTTGAAGAAGAGGTATGTGGCTAGTCCTCTCTGAATAGGCAAAAACCATGAAAATATGTGTGTCCCATGTGAATGTTCACCAAAGTATGATATCAGTAGAACAGGCTTTTAATAATAACATGGATAGGATGACCCATTCTGCACGTATCAGTCAGACTTTTTCCCCAGCCACTCTTGTCATCACCAATGGGCTCATGAACAAAATGACCACGGTTGCCAGGATGGAGGTTAGCCATAAGTTCGGAAAGTTAGACTTCTACTCACCAACGCTGACCACCACTGACTGTCCAATTGGCCAGCATCAGAGACCGACACTGAGTCCCAAATATGGCACCAGTCCCCAGGGTGATCAGCCAGCTACCTGGTGGCAGGTTATTAGATTGGGCCACTTCCATCATGGAAGAAGCAGTGTTTTGTTCTTACTGGAATAGATAATTACTCTATATATGGATTTCCCTTTTCTTCACACAATGTTTTATACAAAACTATCATCTATGAACTTATCCACCATCATGGTATTTCACACAGCATTGATTCTCATCAAGGAAATCACAGCAAATAAAGTGTAGCAATAGGCTTCTATAATATTAAGAAGACACCTCCTTTGATAAAACTTTAGTCTGGCTCTCCTGAGCCTTCCTTTTTCTATTGGGCCCTGTCCTTTCACATGACCTCAAGAGAGCAATTGTAGCAAGAATCCTGCTATGACAATTTAGAGACAAACCCCACTTTCTATATCTGATATCTAATCATCCTCAATATCTCGAAAAATTCCTCATCCTTCACTTTTGGTATCTGATCACTATGTCCTGATTTCAGCAAGCATCCTGTCAAGTCTGTTTAGACAGAAATCCCCCTTACCTCTGATGCTGTCACTTACTAATTTTCCAGCCACTAAACCCTTGGCTAAACCTTTCTTCTTGGCTATAAATTCCCACGTGCCCATGCTATATTTGGAATTGGGCTCAGTTTTATACTGATGTCTCTTTTCGCCTATAGCAATAGTCCTAAATAAAATCTACTTTGAATACTTTAATTACTGTCCAGCTCTGTTTTATCTTTTATAACATTCCTATACACATCTTTGTGCATAGATTTGTTTTTATTGCTCTTGGTTAAATACCCAAGGGCATTACAAGAAACTGCCAAACTGCAGTAGCAATGACAACCTTGTTATCATTTATGGAAGGCTCACGTCATGCTTGTCTTTAGACAATTTACAAAAATATTTGGATTAAATCCTTGAAACAAATCTATTTATTGTATATTACCCTTTCTATTTTACCAATGAGGAAACTGAGAATCAGAAACAAAGCCATGTGTCCTAATGTTACAAAGCTAATATTTGTGAAGTTAGAATGTAAGTCTAAGATGCTCTGATTCTGCAATCTGTATTGAAACAGGAATATTCAACTAGTGTAATTCTTGGCTTTAACATTTGAGGTTTTGAAAATTTATAAGCAAATCTCAATTTTCAATTTTTCTCAGCGGCTTCTGGTGCTAACCAATTATTTGGCCAGTTATTGAGCTTAGTGAACTGCTATGACTTTGATTTATTTCGTATCATCTCATTAGCAGTAACACTAATAAAATGACTAAGCAACGATAAATTCAATTCAATATGCAAAATTCTTGTGGTTTACGTGCAGCAAAAGATAATTATAGTAACAAGATTAAAGTCAAACAATTACACAAATTAAAGAATGAAATTCAAATTTGTTGGTGGCTTACAACCTTTTACATGAATGAGGCCACCAAAGGTAGAAATTTATGAAACTGCTTTAGTGAAATGTAGCAATTTCACTAAAAAGGGGAACAGAGCCAATTTCAGAAAGAGTTCTCTTAGAATGTGCCCTAATCCATAAACACACATGATGGGAAATGGTACAATCAAAGCAATAAACTCAGAGTTACTGATTTCATGAAGCATACTTCTAAATCTAAGACCATCTCCCAATCCCTACGTGAAATCCTTGGTATTTGAAGTTGGCACTGGTTATGGATATCTCTTTAGCTGGAATTTCCACCCTGCTTTCTAACTAAGGACAAGCAGACTCTAATAATTTTCTTTTTTGTGACCCTGCCCAGTATGATTATGATTGAATTTAACAAATTAAATTCTGCTACCTCAGCAGCAGCTAAGTCATGGCAATCTACCACTATTAAAAATTTAGACTGTATTAAGAGGTTCAAATGTGACTCTGTCCTCTTTAGAAATAGAGTTGCTGGTGTAGAACATCATTAAATGCATCTTAATAGTAATTTATTATTATTAACTATCTTCTATGGAAAGTTCAAGGAGTGACCTAACATATTGCCTTAGAAACAAATATGTAATACAGAATATTTTTTATCTTCATCTGAGTTCCAACAATTCATTTAACTAGAATACAAAGAATAGCAGTGAGATCCAATAAGTAATGACATCTATTTGACGGTTTTCCACAAAGTAAGGTATGTATGTACTGATTAAAATACAGAGAAGAAAAGCGGGGGTCACCTTGTTTTCAAGTCATCTGTATACATTTTGTTCAAGAGCATAGAGTTCACAGGGGAATTATTTTTGTAATTCAAAGAGAAAATTTGTCCTTACAGTTAATTAACAGAGCCTCTTAAGTAAAAAGAGCCTTGTATTTGAATGATTTGTATCAATTGTTTGTTGTGCTAGACTTTTTACAACTATATTTTAAACATGTTAAGATGAAAAAGAATTTTGAGTAAAAAATGAAATATTGTGAGTGCTGCTCATTAAATTGTCCATTGCATTAGCATTCTCATTTTAATGAGAAAGCAGTCACAAAGAAAATGGCACATGAAGGCAATCTGTATTATTTGTGAACTCCCAAGCCAAATAACCATAGAGTTCTTTTCTACCAAGCTTCATAATGTAATTAGTATGGGATGCTGGCTGCCCCCCTTAGGCCCAGATCATAATCTTGGAGCAACCCAGATACCATGATAAACCTATCTAATATGAATTAGTACTATTTGAATTCTCAAAGTTTTTTTAAGTAACATCATTGTTACCTGAAATATCCAAACATAATGGGTGCAGTGTGCACTGTCTGGGGTATGGATATGCTTGAAGCTCTGACTTGGGTGGGGCAAGGGCAATATATGTAACCTAAACATTTGTACCAATGTAATATGCTGAAATTTAAAAAAGAATATTATTCTGCATTTCTTTTTAAGAAAATAACCCAGTTACTCTAGAGAAATTACCTCTGCATATGAGAGCACTAAATGGTTGGCAATCTAATATCTACCACTTTCAGATAGTTTGAAGGAAGAAAATAATCTATTCTTAAAATTTCTTCCAATACAATAATTTGAACATTATAACTCTACTTGTAGAAGAAATGTTTGCCCAGAGGACAGCCCTAAGGAAAAAAAAAAAACATTGTGTTTCACTGATCTATTCAATTGTCATAAAAACATTTATTAAGCACTGTATATTAGTCATGATGGTAGATCAAAGATAAATGGGAACATGTGCATGTTATACAGAAGCTCACTATCCAAAAGAGACCCACGTAGAAACTAAACTTTATTGTAATATTAAAATGAGAAAATAAATAAAGGAGCGAATGTTTCCCCACACCGAAAAATTAATATTAATTTGCCATATGTATGGATGATAAGTAAGCCTTATGCCTCAAGTACATGGAGGCAAGAAAGAGGATGTTTCATACAGACAACATAAAAGAGTTTGTGATAGTTGGAACATTGAGGAGAATCAGTGGGAAAACTATAAGAGATGATGAAGTTTCAGGACCATATCCTGAAGGAATTTGTTTATGTGTTAATAAAGAAGGCTTTATCATGTAGCAAATGTGAAGCCATTGAATAAGTAATACTAATTATGATTAATATAATTTAGGATGGACTGGAGAGAGTGAAGTAAGGTAAAACTAGAGGCAGAGTGACTAATTAATATTCTACAATATACGTTTAAAATCAGTTATAGGATAGTAATCATGGAGTTGGGAAGAAGACTTGATATAAAAGATATGAAAAACATGTAGAATTAGACTTTTAGATAAGTTTACATTTAAAAATATGGTATGCAACTCTGCTTCTGTTATATTCACTAGACAAAGAAGAGCTAAATTTAAAAGTTTCCTAGTGAGCAGTAGAGAATAGTTCAATCTACCAATCTATTGCTGGCATAAAAAATTACAAAATTAGTGGCTTAAATAATACAAATTTATTCTTTTATGCTTCTGAAGGTCAGCAGTTGAAAATGAGTTGTATGGTGCTAAAATCAAAGGTCACTTTCCTTCTGGAGTCTCTATGGTGAATCTATTTCATGCCTTTTCCAGATTCTAGAGGCTATTAGTGTTCCTTTGTTTCTGGTTACGTCACGCTAATCTTTGCTTCCGCTGTCACATCTTTCTCTACTTCTGTCATTACCTTCTCTAATGCTGACTCCCCTGCCTCCCTCTTATAAGGTTATCTATGATTACCTTGGGCCCACCTGAGTAATTCAGGAAAATCTTCCCATCTCATGATCCTTAACTTAATCACATCCACAATGTACTTCTTGTCAGGTAAAGTAACATGTTCACAGGTTCTGGGGGTTAGGATGTGGACATCTTTGGGGGGACATAATTATTCAGACTGCCGAAATTTATCTCTAAATTTGAGGTATTTCTGATTAAGATAATGAAGATAGGATTAGGCAAATATTTTTACTAAAGGGTAACTTGAAACCCTCCTTCCTGAGAAAATGTTTTTAATCAACAGAAATAAGTAGAAAAATTCTGGCACAATCTTATTTGTGTGCTCTAATTTTGAGTAGTGATGGCTGAAGGTGAGGGAATGCCATGGGTTAGAGAGGGAGCTTTCGACTTGAAATTATTTAACTAGTATAGATTAAATCTTCACGACATTTAAGAAGAAAAGCATTGGAATAACCCAGGGAAAGCAAATCTACAATCATGTAGAGAATGAGTTTCCTCAAGGCTCCTTATTTCATATGGTGGATATCAGTGGCAAAAAGGAGACCAGAAGCTGCCACTCTATGTAAGTAGTGATTCGATGATAAAGAAAATAAAAAAGGAATTAAAAAGGGGGAAGGAAGGAAGAGGAACTAGTTTCACAATGAAGGCAAACAGCATTTCCAAATATATAAGAAATAATAATTAATATGCTGATATAAAGCTTCTCTGCTGGGAATGACTGATGAGACGTCAATTCCCTTTTCACTCTTATCTCACATTCCACTGAGGCTGCTCAATCCTCGAGCTGATTATATGAAGTTATGTCAATCAGGATCTTACCTAAGTCGAAGAGAATTGAAAAGATTAAAGGCCAAACCTGAGGGTAACCGAAGAGAATACATTCACATTGCCTTAGAGCAAACATAAGTTTGCATTGACTATCACAGTTCTTATAAAAATAATTTGTCATATAAAACAAGGAACAAAATATAAACAGTAAACCTCAAGAAAAAGCATATATTCAGAACAGATTTACTACACAATAATAAAAGACCCATTTTTTTTCCATATCATGAGAGCAGTGAATCCAATTTCTTTTTGACTTTCTAAAAATAGTTTTCTTCTTTGGGGAACAATTTCCTTTTCTGGAATCCACTTCATTTCCAAATACAATCATGCATTTTCCAAAGGTGTTTTTGTGTTATTACATGGCTCTCCCTATCCTGCTTTCCCCAAAATAATGTAGGTATGGATCACTTCGCTAAATCTGGGACAATAAGGGTCATTTCCTCTTTCTTCCAGAGTGGAACTAAGAAAGGGAACGAGTACTATTCCAGTAGTAGAACCCTTAAATTTGAATTTGACAGCTGATTATCTAAGTCTACAGTGAATAAGAATGAAGCTAATATACAGAGACAAGCATAAATTAGTGTTGGGGAGAGAGGAAAGGCAGGGAGGAAGAGAGGGGTAAGCAGTAAACATTTCTGATTCTGTTCAAGACCTGGGTTGAAGTTTGTTGGAGCCCAGTTACACTGCTGCATTTTTTTTATTTCAGCATATTATGGGGGTACAGATGTTTAGGTTACGTATGAATTGCTGTGTTTTTAAACTTCTTATTCAATCCATCCAGGGATTCTATGAGTGAAATCAGTAAACTGGCCATTTTACTTAATATACCTTTAATTTGGCTTCTGCCACTGAAGAGTGAAAGACTTCTCACTTATATAATGCAATTGTTTAAAAAAAATTAAATATTTTTTTAAATAAAAGGAAGCCAAAAAACTACTAAACCAAATTAGATAAAGGAGGGGGAAAATCCCCAAATTAATTCCAGAAAATAAATAAACTGAAATTACAGTCAGAGAATTAAAATTGCAGCAAACCCAGCATTAAAATAGTGGGGCAGAGTGCAAGATTTGAAAGGTTAAATAAAATGCAGAAGAATAAGGCAAAGTGAGAAATATGATGAGAAAACTGTGAAAAATAGAAGACAGAGGAGATAAATACAAAATTCAGAGAGCAGTTATTCCTCAAGAAGACATCAAAGAAATAAAACAGAAATATAATTAAAGCCTCCAAAGAGGAAACAATTTTTATGCTGAAGAGGTGAGGGTATATATGCTAATTTTCTCAATATACAAGGTAAATAGTGACATAATTAATATTTTCTCAAAAGATGAGGAGAACACTATAAATCGAATTTGTAGAATTTGGTAAAGCTGCACTTAAAGCACCTTAATAGCTTTAAAATGATTTCATTGTTAAATTAGAATAAGTGAATATAAACATTCAACTCTATAAGTAAAATTTAAAAAGTTAAAAAATCAAAAATATGGAGTGTAAGATGATAAAAAGCAGCAATCAATGAGCAAGAAAATTAAATAGAACATATTGATAAATGTAAGAGACACTTCCTATTTTTTTCTTTCCAAAACAATACATTTGAAAAAAAACAAAATCCTATTTTTAAAAGTGAAGAAAATCCAAATGTTAAACAAAATGTGAAATAAAACAGACACAGCATTATTGGTTTTTTTGTTTTCTTTTGTTTATTTAAGAATAAGTTAATGAGAGGTACAAATATGTTAATATATTCTTAAAATTTCCTAGGAAGATAAAAATAAGCAAAAGAATAGAATACCTTAATGGATGGAATAGAATTAATAAACATTCTAATCAGGATTTTAAAGAAGATTTGAAAATATATAACATTAATTATTATATATAGAATGTGTATATAACATATAATTTAATTTATAATTTATACAATCATTATACATATATATAAATAAAATCAGTTATGCCAACTGTGAAATTTAAGAATAGGTTTTATTGAAAAAATTAAAACATGACCTCCTGTCCCACCCGCACTTCCATGCATCTTTTTGAAAGGTCTGGAATTATAAATACCAGGCTTATTTTTAATTGTTTCTTTTATTTACTTTATGCCATGAAAATTCACCTATACATTTACTATACTTATTTTTAACCTATATGTTAATACTTTTCTGTTTTCTCTTTCTTGCATTTTCCTTGTATTTTATATTTCTTTCATTTTCTGGAGGAGATTTTTCAATAATAATCAGAAAGGATGTATAGATGCTTAAATTTTCTCATTCTTTCATGTCTTTGTTTTTTTTTTTGTTTTTTTGTTTTTTGGGGTTTTTTTGTATTTGTTTCGTCCAGATTTGAGTTTTTCCATTAGAATATTATATTTTGTGAATGATCTGCTCAAGTTTTTTTTTTATTATTTAAGAATATTATGGGGGTACAGATGTTAAGATTACGTATATTGCCCATTCCGGCCACCCCACCCAACCACCCACACAAATGAAAATGAGGAAAAGCATCAGCGTCCAAGAAGCCCTGGGAAACAACAACATTAAATAGAACCAAAAAACACAACCACCAACACA